>JAXGGA010001848.1:0-138158 GCA_038373865.1 Uloborus plumipes
ACTCAGGTCACCTAACGATCTACCATACAAATAGAATTAAAGAAAATCACAGGGGTACGCACTTACAACAATGCTATTGGACGCACATATCTCATTTTACATTTAAGAAGGGGTAAGTGCGAACCCTGGCTTAAACGCAGACTGTTTAATGTATTAAAGAGCGATTCCATACCAAATCACCGAATGGGGGTCGCACGACCGACTCGGATTTTTTTTTTAATTTGGTACACAGATTGATGGTATAGAGGTATGAAAAAGCCCAAAAGGAAAGTTACCTGCTCCCCTTATTTTCTGAGATACATGCCCTCAAAGTTTGTCCGCCACGTCAAAATACTAAAAAAGTGATGTTATTTAATCATTTTTTATAAAAAATCGTACTCATGCAAAATAAAAGTGTTAGATATCTGTGGAAACTAGTTACTCCAGGCATTCTGAAAAAAAATACTAGAACGTTCATAATGAAAATTGCCAAGGTACAGGGCTTTTTGAAGTTGTCACCACAAAAACTTGATTTTGCAGATTTTGCTAAAATTGAGGCATTTATTACAAAAAAAGGCAAACAAAACCAAAGGTTTTCTCACTTTCTGGTAGTGTACAGGTCCTCCCTGTAAATTGCTACGCAATAAATTTTTTGGGTTTCTCACTCCTTCTTGGAAATATTTTAGCTTAAAAATAAGCCATAAGGCAAAAAATGCGTTTTTGGCCATCTTGGCAGCCATTTTTCTCATAAAGGGGGAGCAGTAGAAACTTTAATTTTTTTTTAAAACAAGCCACTGATATGTTAGCTATTCACAGGAAAAGAGTTTACTTTTGGTTATTTCTCCCATTAAGAGATATCCTGCTGACAGTATATGCATGTTTTTCGCGACGACCATATGCTTTTGTTCCCCCTCTCATGGACTTAAAATTAATTAAACCAAAAAATAATGATATATTTATTATTAGCTGTATTATCTACTCAATATGTCATGAAATTTAATTTATTAAATCATTGAACAATAAATTAGATAATTGATGAAAACAAGAAAAAGTATTTCTCTGATGCCTGAGCATTATGCATTCATAATTATAAAGCACTAAATACTTTCTTGAGAAATTAATTAACATAAATGAGCTCTAAATAGTTATATTATAAGCAATACCCAATCTTGTGATTGGGATACTCCTGTTTTTAATTGAAGAATTTCTTGAATATCACATGAATATCAGGAAAATAAATGAGGTCTTTTCGTTTGATGTAGGATACTTTATGACAAATTTCATTTGATGGGCTACTAACTGAGCATGGTGATAAAGAGCTATTAATTTCAGCATCGAATTCCATTTTACCTTATTAACAGTTAAATATTTATAAAATAATTAAATAAATAATTTAATATAAAGCCATGCTTGAAGAATTAAAATTAGTGCAACTAATTTATTCCCATACTGATCTTTACAAAACTGACATGTGTTGAGCACTGATAAGAACTGACAAGAATAAGTTTACTCACTAAAATACTAGTTCACAGATACTATAAAGCGTACATTCTATTTTCTACAAAATAATACTGCAACAAAGAACAAGGGTATAAAGGGGTAGGTACTAAAGAATTTCTTGAAAAATCAATTAAACTAAAGGAGCTTCGAATATTTATCTCATAGGCAATACCCAATCTTGTGATTGGATGTTCCTGATTGATGGCTATAAACAGGAGGATACCCTTGTTCTTTGTTGCAGTATTATTTTGTGGAAAATAGAATGTATGCTTTATAGTATCTGTGAACTAATATTTTAGTGAGTAAACTTTTTCTTGTCAGTTCTTATCAGTGCTCAACGCATGTCAATTTTGTAAAGATCAGTATGGGAATAAATTAGGTTGCACTAATTTTAATTCTTCAAGCATGGCTTTATATTAAATTATTTATTTAATTATTTTGTAAATATTTAACTGTTAATAAGGTAAAATGGAATTCGATGCTGAAATTAATAGCTCTTTATCACCATGCTCAGTTAGTAGCCCATCAAATGAAATTTGTCATAAAATATCCTACATCAAACGAAAAGACCTCATTTATTTTCCTGATATTCATGTGATATTCAAGAAATTCTTCAATTAAAAACAGGAGTATCCCAATCACAAGATTGGGTATTGCTTATAATATAACTATTTAGAGCTCATTTATGTTAATTAATTTCTCAAGAAAGTATTTAGTGCTTTATAATTATGAATGCATAATGCTCAGGCATCAGAGAAATACTTTTTCTTTTTTTCATCAATTATCTAATTTATTGTTCAATGATTTAATAAATTAAATTTCATGACATATTGGGTAGATAATACAGCTAATAATAAATATATCATTATTTTTTGGTTTAATTAATTTTAAGTCCATGAGAGGGGGAACAAAAGCATATGTTCGTCGCGAAAAACATGCATATACTGTCAGCAGGATATCTCTTAATGGGAGAAATAACCAAAAGTAAACTCTTTTCCTGTGAATAGCTAACATATCAGTGGCTTGTTTAAAAAAAAAATTAAAGTTTCTACTGCTCCCCCTTTATGAGAAAAATGGCTGCCAAGATGGCCAAAAACGCATTTTTTGCCTTACGGCTTATCTTTAAGCTAAAATATTTCCAAGAAGGAGTGAGAAACCCAAAACATTTATTGCGTAGCAATTTACAGGGAGGACCTGTACACTACCAGAAAGTGAGAAAACCTATGGTTTTGTTTGCCTTTTTTTGTAATAAATGCCTCAATTTTAGCAAAATCTGCAAAATCAAGTTTTTGTGGTGACAACTTCAAAAAGCCCTGGACCTTGGCAATTTTCATTATGAACGTTCTAGTATTTTTTTTCAGAATGCCTGGAGTAACTAGTTTCCACAGATATCTAACACTTTTATTTTGCATGAGTACGATTTTTTATAAAAAATGATTAAATAACATCACTTTTTTAGTATTTTGACGTGGCGGACAAACTTTGAGGGCATGTATCTCAGAAAATAAGGGGAGCAGGTAACTTTCCTTTTGGGCTTTTTCATACCTCTATACCATCAATCTGTGTACCAAATTAAAAAAAAATCCGAGTCGGTCGTGCGACCAACTTTTTATTTTTTCGGTGATTTGGTATGGAATCGCTCTAAACCAAAATAAACTATGTATACTATAAGTGATTATTACTAAATAAAAACAACTTACATTTGCTCACTTGGTCTTATTAAAAGGACAAAGGAAGAATCACAGACACAACTCTCTCAAACTTCAAATCACAGTTGTTCGTAAGACACGTGGGATATCACTGATTGCGTTTCATCCACGCAAGCAAATGCTGATCTCTAGTATTAGGAATTATCCCAAGGCAACTACCTAACATATTTAATATGTGCTAGAGGTTTTTTCCTGCTCATATTCACATAATTTAAAGTGGACGCACTTACCCCGCTAGGTAGGGAAAGTGCGTACCTTAGAATAGGTGTCATAAACTAGGTCACAAAACCTATGCTTATGGTTTATTTGACACATTATATGCTTGATCATCTTAGTAAAGAATCTGGAAAGAAAACTAAAAAAAAATTGTGAGTGTACAAGATTTTTCAACGGAGCAGCATCCTTGAGAACATGAACTTTGAAAAAAAGGGTACGCACTTACCAGAACTCACCCTACATGTAAAGTGAGGCTCTATATTGATGGCTCTCGTTGGAAGAGTTAAAAATATCGAATTCGTAGGAAATGTAGAAAGCAGTAAACACAATAAGCAAATCAAGACTTTCACATATCACTGAATTTGGCCCATCATTTTTAGCTTGAAATTTGGCGAAATATCACTAAGTTGTTGTCAACTGCAAACCAATTTATGACATCAAGTTCGACCCATTACTGTCGTGATGTTATGTTATTATCGCTGTAAATTTCGTTAACTTTAGGTTGAGAATTTCAAAAACGTTTTGTTTATTAGATAAAATTTGTTGGAACAGCAGCGACGTCATTTCGAAATTTTCCAGGGGGGAGGGGGCAAAGGGTACATACACAATGTAAAATTCACCAAAGAGTGGCAAAAACCACGCCCACTCATATGCCACATTGATTTCCCAAAGTCAGAGGGGGGGGGGGTAATTGCCCCCCCCCCCCGACTTTGGCCCCCCTAAATGACGGGCCTGTGGAACAGTTTGGGAATAAGGGAATGTACTATTTGATGCAAATGCATTCAATTAATAATGTATTTAACACCAAACTGGAATTCGTACAAATTCTAAACAAAAGAAAAACTAATAATTTCTCCGAAATTAGCATAAATTTAAGTACTTTATGTTCTTAAAAGTTAACACTACTATCGTAAATTACAGTCAGTAAATCAGAAGTAATACATTGATATCGCAGAAAGGATACTCAATTTTAGTTATAATTCAAATATAATTCGTTAAAAGTAAGGTATAAAAATAAGACAAAGGGAAAATAAGAACAAATTTGTTTCTTACAGACACCAACAGAAGTCTTACCAAAGTTTAAAAGAGAAAGGAAGTTTTCCTTCCTAGTTCTAAAAACAAAATAATACATTTTCTGAGATGAAACATGTTAGAAAAAGAACGTTGTAATACCGCAATTTATACGATATTTTTATAATTTACCAAATTTTAATTCCTTAAAATTGAGAAAATAAAGAAAATAAAAGCAGATATCTTTTATTCAAGAGTTAAAATATTTTCATTTAACTCATTTTAATGAAAGCTTGAAGTTTGGATTGCTGCAAAAAAAAAAAAAAAAAAAGATATTTTAAAAACTATTAAAGGAAAAATAATGAAACAAATAAAAGGTACGAAAAACGCAAAAATGGTAACAACACGGAAAGTTAATTTTCGTTGATAAAATAATTTATTTCATGTTTATTTTCAAATTTTATTCGAGAGCTTAGTCTTACCAGGAAAGTACTCGACTTAAGTAATAATGGAAAAAGTTAAAAATGGTACCATTCGAAAGAGCATACTGAGACATGTCTTTGACCCAACGATCAAGTGCCCTCGTCCCCTCGTTTTCGAGATAAGGGGTCCTAAAGTCGGCCTAAAATGAGCCAAATTTGAAGACTTGGCAAGAATTTGAAGCTACATCCCGATTCTCCCTTTCGCTGCTTGCTTGACATCGCATCATTTCCATGTTTGGTCATTCGCAAAGAAAATAAAAGATGTTTTACGTTAACCCCTTACTTGTATGAGCTAAAATAAAGAATGCTGATCAAGATTATGATGTGGAAAGCAGAGAGAGGAGCGAAAACTTTTCAAAGAAGTTAAAGTTCTATCTTTTTACGATTGAAAACAATACATTTTAGAATTTTAGTTAATTTAAGTTTTTTTACTGAACTAACTTGTATGTGTTAATTATTATAACTTAAAATATATTGCACGTGTTTCTAAATGAATAATCCGGGATAATTAAATAAGTATGAAAAGCTGCTAATATGAGCTTATGTACAAAAAATGAAATAAATAATCTTTGGGGTAGAAATTAAATTGTCATGTATTATGGTATCAGTTCTTATTTCAAAAAAAATCGATACAAGAAGTTTCACTATCTGCCAACTCTCAGCAAAAACATTTATTTTTTTTAAATTGAAATCGAGAAAAAATAAATTACAATTTTAAAAAGTAAACGAATTAGTAACTATCAATAGCTGCAAAATTATCAACATGTTGGATTGAGTCGAAAAAGCACAACTTAATAAAAATTAATTAAATACACAGAGAAATTTAAAATAGGAAAGTTGAGTTTTGAGCTGCAGAAACTGAGTACCTGTCAGTCTGTCTATTGGTCAGTTTTTCTGCCCCCCCCCCCGCAATAACTTTTTAGTGCATAGTCTGATTCAATTTTTTTTTTTTTTTTTTTGATCGAAAGATCTCAGTGAGGACAATACACTCCCATATTCGACTTTTTGATTTGAATACTATGTGGCGTACGCTTAAAAAGCATATAACCCAACTTTGCCCGCCGGGTCACGAGGGCCAAAGCACTGGGTTTCTACTACAGAGGTCCCCGGTTCTATTCCCGGGGGGGGGGGCACGCCGTCCATCACGTACGCCGCAACTATTTCATTCAATTTCGAATTTCTAATTTTTTCTCCTGTCCTCCCTTATAACTTTTGAGGGAACAAGTTCGATTCGAGCGAACAATTTTTTTTTTCGAAATATCTCAGAGAAAACACCTCATTTCTGTTTGATTTTTTGATTTGGACACATTTTCATTAAATTTTGAACATTTTTTATTTTTTGA
Source organism: Uloborus plumipes (assembly GCA_038373865.1). NCBI lineage: Eukaryota > Metazoa > Arthropoda > Arachnida > Araneae > Uloboridae > Uloborus > Uloborus plumipes. Next base: position 6,241 of record JAXGGA010001848.1, read on the forward strand.
AAGACCATTCTTACATACCCAGTGATGCAATTGACAAAAATGTTTAGGAGAACTCACTTTGAGTTATAGGGGACCCACCAAAAGAAAAGTGGTTTGAAAAAAATTATATTTGCAATTTTTACAATTGAAACCCTAAATATACCCCCCCCCCCATACTACAGAATTGTATGAACACTTTAAAAAAAAAATAATAATAAAGCAGGAGGTTTTAAAAAGCTCTCTGCTTTTCATGTCATTGGCTTAATAGTAGCTTTTCGCTTAACTCGCACGGGTAAAGTACAAGATTATTGTAAAGCGGTCATTCAAAAACTTTCAAGATGACCAAAAATGGAAATCAGGTTTCCCGTTAGACGAAAAAAGGGTAATAGCACCGCAGCTTCCAGTTTCATTATAACTCGTAGAAATTGGCGATTTTTCAAAAAAAAATTAGCTGACTTTAGGACCTTATATTTCGATAACGGGGGTGCGAGGGCAAAAACGCGTGCGTTCAGAAACATGTTTTACCATGCTCTTTTGATTAGTACTCATTAAAAAAAAAATTATTATTCCATGATAGAGTACTTTCCTGGTTAGAATCGCTTGACTTGCTCAAGGCAAGCCTTGAATTCCGGGATTCTAAAAACAAATATTACAGCTCGTGGAGACTTCAAACTGATATCAGAAAATAGCAGAAAATTCCAAGCTTTCGAACGAAATAAGACTTGAAAATTTATGTGAAATATTTTCCCCCCGTTTTAATAAATTAATGTGAAAAATGGGCTAAAAATTAGAATAGAAAAGAATAAAATCGAATTTTCGAAAAAAAAAAAAAAAAGAAGTGCACACCCCTATGCTACAAACTACTATTGTGCCTACTTTTATGAAAATCGATCGAACAGTTTTGTCCCTGCGCGAGTCACAGACAGACAAACAGACAGAAGGAAGGAAGGAAAGAAGGACGTAAAAAAAGACAGACAGACCCACCTTCAGCTTTATTACTTGTAGAGATAGAGAAGAGAAGTTAAATCGAAACACATTTGAAAAAAAAAGCAGATGAGTATATCAAAAAGTTTTCATAACTTAAACATTTTTAGTAAATTTGTTTTGATTTTAGATCATACATTTAATGAAGTATTCATTAATCAATTAAATTAGGAACTAAATTCAAGGAAAACTAAAAAAAAAAAAAAAATGCATTCATAAAATTTGTCAAATGAAAAAATCTGGTATGGACCCCACACTACTTCCTTTTACGTGTAAATTTCCTAGTAGTTGCTTTAAGTGTTAAAAAAAGTGCTTGGAGAGAGCAAGGTAACAATTCAAATATTTACTCCCCTAATCTGCCACGAAACAATGCAAAAAATATTTTACAATGGTTAATTTTCTAAATATTGCCGATTTTAAAATCATTCAGTGAATTTTTCGCAAAATATCGCCAATAGCGCCAAGTTGAACCCAAATTCAAAAAATAATTTTTTCGCCAAATTTGTCGCCAACTTGGCGGCAAACACTTGGCGACCCATCGCCAAGTGGTCGTGCCAATTCATATCATTTGAGTCTGCATTGAAATTTACACTGATTTTCCCCAAAAAAGAGGAAAACACCCCCTTGGGAACATTCGAATGCAACCACAAGGAGAGGTGCACAACTAGACCATCCTCAGAGCCTACATACCAAGCTAGAAGCTTCTACGGCATATAGTTTTTGAGTTATGCGACACACATACATACGCACATACATCCGCACATACGTACATACAGACGTCACGAGAAAACTCGTCGTAATTAACTCGGGGGTGGTTGAAAAGGATTTTTCGGCTGCTTATATGTTGGTAGGTACATATGCACGCGCTGACAGGTCGAAAAAACTACTGAACATTCATTCGGGGGTGAGCAAAATCAAAATATAGACTCAAATTTGAGTGATTTTTTTTTTCGCGATCACAATACTTCATTTACTACGTAAAAGGAAGTAAAAATGAAACCCTCACTATCCCTGAACCCTGAAGTAAAGGAAGTTGCTTTGTTAACGTTTTCAATTCCATGAAAATACACTTCCTGCCTATCTTTAAAAAATATCAAACTACAACTATTGTAAAAAGTTGAAAAGTTAGTAGTGTAACTGAAATATTTCTAGATGTGTGTAAAACACCTGTATCTTTATGCATGTAACAAACTTTTTATAGAAAAAAATTCCACAATTTAAAAAAAAGAAAAAAAAAAGATTTAACAATTTATAAAATCATACCCTACTGAAAATTAACTACTGAATGAAAGTTTGATTATGGAATTTTTTTTCGTGTGGGGGTCGGGTTTAGAAAAAATAATGTAGACGGCATATAAATTTAAGTATTTAGCTTCTTTTTAGTTTTGTAAGACAATGTACCTATCAAATTTCATCTAAACTTGTAAAATAATCAATGTTTCTAATTTTCTTCCAATTTTTACAGAAAAAACAGCCGTGGAAAAAAAACTAGGTTTTTTTTCCACGACTTCAAATTAAACGGAAATTTGGCATCTCCATTGTTGGATGCTGTTTTTGTCTTCAGAGGATTGTGTACAGTCGAAAGGGTAGACCTTTAATCTCTGGTTTCCTAAAGGCCCGGTTTCCTAGGAGTGAAATCGTCGATCTCTGGCGAGGCGACGGTCACCGCCGCCTTCTGCGCATGCGCATGAGCCGCAGATTGACGTCGCTTCATGCCACGCTCCAATCAAACTGGTTCTGATTCCAGCGTGCAGTCGCGCCCGGCGTCAGCGACTTTCTAGGAAACCAAGGCTTAAGAGTGAAATCGTCGATCTCTGGCGAGGCGACGGTCGCCGCCATCTTCTGCGCATGCGCCTGAGCCACAGATTAACGTCGCTTCACGCCACGCTCCAATCAAACTGGTTCTGATTCCAGCGTGCAGTCGCGCCCGGCGTCGGCGACGATTGTCGCGTTCTAGGAAACCAAGGTTTAAGTTTCCTATATCATGGCCTCGTGATTACTCAAATACTTGCTGAATTATCCCAGTTGAAATTCCATTCAAAAATGTTTTTCATCAACTTTGTCTCAATTTCAAAGGGCAATATCTCAAAAGGGTCATCTTGAATTTGATTTTTCTTTAGAATAGTGGAAAGAGCTCCCTTTTCTTAACTAAAAAATGTGGTTTTTTTTTTTTTTTTTTGGAGACAAACCAGTTTTGAAAGGATATTGCAAATCAAAAACATGTGCTCACTCCATGTAAAATCAAACAAAAAATGACATAGTCCTTAAAAGTTCATGTCGATTAGTTCTATTAAAACTTACAATAGCTATTGTATTCATGTTTTGATGAAGAAACCTTTTTTAGATAATTTTGAAGGTTAGTTTTTGTGTTTACCCCAGTAAAAACTCAATAAATATCAAAGAATAGAGTTTCGTTTCTTACAAAAAGAATTATTTTTTCCTCACAATTAATAAAGAGTGTTTTCCTAAGTGTTATTTTAAAGCTCTTGAAACAGAATTTCGAATGATATGTCACTTGGCCAGGTTGTAGGTCATTAATATTTCAAGGTCATAAAAAGCATTGTCTCATGTTTCATCATTTTTTCATTACGGGCTCGTTGCAGTCGTAGGCTGAATATCTAGCCACATCCTAGGCAATATAAAGAATGGAATTTCAATTACTGCTTACCGTATTTTCAATTACCGTTGTTATCAATCATGTGGCGGAAATATTGCAAAATTCAGCTCTGTCGAAAACGTTCGTCTTTGCTTTTGCGAATGGTGTCATTGCAGTCCCATTACATATTTTTTTTATCACATATACACTAGAGATGCACCGATAAGCAGATTGGCCGATTACCGATTAATCGGCGGAGGAGAATCGATTAATGCTCGGGTTTATTATTTTTAATATTACCGATTTCACCCTCACTGTTTTTACCCTTTCTAATACAATTCCGATTTTTAGAAATGGTTACTTATTTGTTTTTGACAAAAGATTTGTTTTTCTCCATTTTTCCATGTTAAATAATTTCAAAATTTTATCAACTTCCTTTGAAATTTTTTTAATATTTTTGTAAATAAAATTACATTAACACACAAGACAAAAATAAATGGGGGGGAGGGGGGGAGCTGTGATGAGCACTTTAATTTAGGGGTGTTCTTAATTTAAATTTATTTTTCAACTATAAATAGCCATTTAATTCAAGACTTGTTCTTTGAAAATTAGAGGTTATTTAAAAGCAATAAGCTAAAGAGAAAAATATCGAGACATGAAAAATGTCGCTACACTGTCTATAAGTGTAGATTTATTCAGAATAGAAATATTAAATTATTAAATCATTTATATCAACTGAGAGGCAATTTATTATTATTATCATTATTTTGTACTTCATTCTTTGAATTATTTGTTTTGTTTTTACTCATTACACTTTCGTAAAACGTGTAATTCTTGTGTTTGCAGAAAATTATTTATTTCTTGTTTATAAATTTATCCATTGTAATAGTGTGTTCAAAAATCGTTGAATTTTATTTAAAACATCTTTTCCGCCGGTTGATCAGCAAAATTTGACTGATTATAAATGAAATGAAATATTCATGTTTTTGAATTCAACTTAAAATTTCAAGAATTTGCAGAGGGTTATCTTTTAATATTCCAATCAGTTTTACGTTTTCTATGAATTATCTGTTTTGTTTTTACTCTGTACACACTTTCATACCGTATGTTATAGTAAGGATTTCAGAAAATTACATTTATTTACAGTTAATAAAACAATTTATCATAGTTTCTTGGTGAAGGTATACTTTAAAGGATAATATAAAAAATTTAAAAAATTCGCCGATTAATCGGCAGGATTTTGCCGATTATTAATAATCGGCAAAGTGGCCGATTATGGCCGATTAATCGGTACTGCCGAATAATCGGTACATCCCTAATATACACTAGGGATGCACCGATAAGCAAATTAGCCAATTACCGATTAATCGGCTGTTGATAATCGGCCGATTAATCGGCCAAGCTGATTAATGATCGGGATGATTTTTTTAATACTAACAATTTTACCATCACCGCTTTTTTCTTTCGTTTACAATTGTGATTTTAGAAATAGTAATCTATTTATGAGAGAAAATATATTCTATTTATTTATTTTTCCATTTTCCTAATTTCTCAAAAATAATTTCAAAATTTTATCCTATTTCTTAAAATCAATTTCCATATTATTGTCAATAATATTATATTATACCATTGTTAACTATGTTACTAGACATAAAATTTTTGAAAAAAAAAGGGGGGGGGAGGTTTGTGGTGAGCACTCTAATTTAGGAGTGCATTTAATTGAAAATATTCAATATTAGTAGCCATTTAATTCAACTTTGAAAATTAGAGGTTATCTAAAAGCGCTGTGCTAAAAAGAAAAATATTGACACACGAAAAATGTTGCAATATTGTCTGTGTGTACATTTGTTCAAAACAAGAAAATTAATTTATTAAAAACTTTATATCAACTGTGATTATTATTATTACTATTCATAAAATTATTCATCATAGTTCACAGTGAAAGTATACTTTTTAAAATAATATTAGAAAATATTTTTTTCGCCGATTAATCGGCACGATTTGTCGATTATTAATAATCGGCAAAGTGGCCGATTATGGCCGATTAATCGGTACTGCCGATTAATCGGTGCATCCCTAATATACACTATACTAACTCTTTTATTTATTTATTTATTTAGTTATTTAGTATTTTTTTCAAAAACTAACAAAAATTTTTTGACATTGAATTGCTTTTTATGACCTTGAAATATTATTAATCCACAACCTTGCCAAGTGGCATATCATCTGAAATTTTGTTCCAAGAGCTTTAAAATTGCTCCTAGGAAAACACTCAAGCTCTATTAGTATTGAGAAAAAAATTCTTTTTGTAAAAAAAGAAACTATTTTTTGCCATTTCTTGAGTTTATATGGGGGTACACACAAAAAATAACCTTCAAAATTTTCAGAAAAAGTTTTTTTTTTCATCAAACCATAAATGCAATAGCTCCGATAAATTTTAATAGAACTAATTGACATATCTATGAAACATATCTAAAAATGACATGTCTATGTCATTTTTTTCTTTGAGTTTACAAGAAATGAGTACATGTTTTTGAACTGCAATATCCATTCAAAACTGGTTTGTCTCAAAAATAAAACAAACATTTTTTACTTAAGAAAAATGTACTATTTCCAATGATATAAAGAAAAATCAAATGCAAGATGACCCTTTTGAGATATTACCCATTGAAACTGAAGGAAAATTGACGAAAAACATTTTCGACTGGAATTTCAACTAGGATAATTCAGCAAGTATTTGAGGTATCAAGATGCCACTTGCACACCTTTTGAACGTACTAATCGGCTACAAACGAGGAAAGAATTAGCTTCAGAAAGTCATTCTCTCAGCAGATACAAGCTGATGACGTCTGGTCAAAATTTGCCAAAATATGATTTTTAACCAACTTTGGCAGCAAATTGTAAAAAATCTATAGTTCAATGAGCTTTTGGTACACAAGTAGGCTATTCTTGTGAAAACAGTGATCAGAATCATCAAATTAGAGCTTAATAATCATCTTAGGTCGCGAGCAATGAAAGCGAAAACTTGATTTATTTCAGTCACGACACGAAAAAAGAGGCCCTTATAAAACATTTTTTATTGGACGAACCACATGACTTATGGAGCTATAATTTGGCATGGCTTCATGCAAGTGTTATAATATACACCCTATAAAAAATTCAGCAAAATAGGAGAGCGTCGAGTGGGGATCTTCTCAAAATTTGGGACACTTGACCAAGGCCGTATCCAGAAAAAAATTGCGGGGAGGGCCCAGTTTGCACATTGCACAAAAACACGTACTTTTTTGTGTGTTATTACTATTTTTGTGTTTGGTAGAAAATTTATGAAAAATATACGCTTGAGAGATATAAAAGTTTCTGCAGAATTTAAGGAAGCATTTTATGTTTCAATTTCAAGGGAAAAGTTCGCACAGTCTTCTAAACAGCTGGACTACTTGGATGATCTAACCTCAGAAAATGTTTTGTTGGTGCAAATAACATAAAACTTAGGCTTTTCTTCACAAAATAAATGATAAATAGGTCCAAATGTTGTAGAATAACGCTGTACGAGTATTTGCAGATAAAAGTAAATTTAACAGTTTTGGCCATGATCATACGGAGAAGAAAAAGTTAAGAATTTAATTCTGAAAACTTAGTTGGAACAGTTAAGGAAGGTGGTAGAGATGTTCTTGTGCCTGTCAGCAGCAGGACTTAGTAATTTTATATTTATTGATGGAGTGACGAAGCATACTGTTTGTTTAAATATTTTAAAACACAATTTAAAACTATCGGCCGCGGCCCAAAATTTGGGCACTGGATGCAAATTGCTTTTCTTACCAAGACAACTCTAAGAAGCAAACGGCTTTCAACGTTCGCTTCTGGTGTCTCTTAAACTGTCCAAAACTTTTATAAATACCACCTAAGTCACCCTTAAACTCGGTTTAAACCCAATGGAACATAATTGGAGAAAACTGAGGCTAGAGCGCGAAAATACGACGTTAAAATGAAAAGCAAACTAAAAGCAGTATAATGATCGAAGAGTGAATGAATGGCTTAGAAATCACAAAGAAACTAACGGAATCTATTCCAAGGCGTTTAAAAGCTGTTGTAGATGCTGAAGAATATCCTACTAAATGATAAAACAATCTAAAGTGAGGCTATTTAAAAACATGTAAATATTATTTTAAAGTGTACGTACGAAGACTTTTGTGAGATCAATTTCATGACACTTTTTGATCATTAAATTCTTAAAAATCAATAAGGTTTGTTAAATTATTAAAATATTTAATGCAATTTTGTTAAGAATTGACCATAGATCTTTCAATTAAACACCTATTCCGAAATATTAGTTTTGATTAGCGAAAAAACCTCTATTTTATTGAAAATGGTAAGTGTACGAACACTTTTGTGAGTCACTGTATATGTTTGGAAATAAAAAGAAAAAGTTAGAAACCAGTGCGTACCAGGGTTCGCTAAAGCGGGCCCAGCCCGAAAAAATCCACCCGTTTTTTTTCGGGTGGGCCCGATTGAAAAAACCCAATGTTAGTAAAGTGGGTTTTTTCAAAATTTATTGCATATTGAAAATATTTATTTCAGAAAAAAAAAAACTAAATATTATGAATATTTTGATCCATACTAAGCCTAGAAATTGGTATTGAAAAATTTAGTTAAAATCACATAGACATAGGGTGCACATAGACTTAGGTGTGCCCCTTGTTCTTTTGATTCAGAACAAGGGCCGAGCAAACCCCTAGTCCAGTACCCCCAGAGGTTTCGTTTCACCTTTTGGACTTTTTAACCACCAGCATTTTTAACGTCACTCAGCCACCCTAAATGATGGCGGCGGATTTTCGATCGGCGAGAATCGAACCTGGGACCCTATCCGTTACGAGTCCGTCGCTTTACCGATCGGGTCATCACGGCCCGCACCGTGGGGCTGCGGAGGTGTATGTACGCCACTAAAAAATGGTATTTTATTTTATGTTTTTTTCATTGACTTCCCGTGATCTTTCATCGGGGGGCCCAAAAAATAATCATCAAAAGAAGTTTTTCCGTTTAAAAGCAGCAGCGCCGTAGACAGATAGATACACATGTCAAACTTACAGCCCCTTTCCTTTGAGCATTGGGGGTTAACCACCGTTAAAACTAGACAAAATGCAATGAATTATTTAAGCAAATAAAATATAATCGAAATAAAACACTCACCAGAGAGGGAGAATAAGAATAATATCAAAGTTTTAAATCAGAAGTGCTCGAGAAATATCAACAAGTGTGGTCACATTCGCGAGATAATTTCCTGACATAGGCTGCCAGGAAATTCGCCGCTTCAAGTCGTTACGCTTACTTAGGAGAGGCTGCAGAGTTTAAGCCGCGAAACCGAAACATACGCAGCCCAATGAAGCGACTCAAAAGGGCCCAATAGAAAACTTTCTCTTTCCGACAAAATTGCTTCTTCGGGAACTAATGTAGGTTAGTGTTTTAGGTGGAAGTTCAGTTTGTATTTTCGCGGGGTACAGGGGAGACGGGGCGGGATCACAATGTGTGAAGTTGATGTGAAATGAAAAAAAGTAAATGATGAGAAAGTAGAACAAATCATATGACTTCTTTTTGAGGAGTAGTTGTTTATTTACGTACTGGACGCGCGGCCTATTGCATTTTCTATTCTGAAAATGAAAGTTACATCGAGTGACGCGTTTTCAACAACCAGGCTAAACAAAGAGGAAAAAGAATATAGTGTAACATTTCCCAATGGCTCAACGTTCACATTTTGACCTGTTTTTTTTTTTTAATTTAAAAATTTTGGTGTTGTTTTTTCTAATCAAACACATGCCGACAGAGAAGTGTAGTGGTTAAGACGCTGGTCACTCACACCTAAAGATGCAGGATCAAACCTTCAAACCTGACTCCAGTCAGTGGATTTTTAGGATGCAGACAACCGACAGTGTCCATATCGTATGATTATGCGGCATGTAAAAGACCCCTCGAGCACTCGTTTGGCATGGAGCAGGTCTTTGTAAAATTAAATTCCTCGCGCAGTTTCGCATCGAATCGAGCCCAGGTGCCTCCATCTAGTGGAGAAACGGGGCTACAAAATTCTCAGGTCAATGGCTTTCGCCGACAGTGGTGGTGCCACATGCAAGAATGACTGCCGGTCTCGGGGAATGCACTTGGTCTGGAAATGGTTCGTAGTCAATACGCAGCCTCGTTTGAAACTTTTTATAAAACACCGGATTATCGAAATTCCGAAAGAACACGAGCCTCCCTCCTCCCATCCCCGATTGTTTTCAACTTGTGGCAAGTTGAGAGCTACGTCTTCGGTAGAGTATTCATTTTCTAAGTAGCAATAATACTTAATTCTTAGCTACTCTTTCTCTCTCTCTCGATGAGCAACCTTCTATTTATTACAATCTTCATATTCAAATGCGTATTTCTTTTTGACTGCAATAGGACCCTTTAAGGCTATTTAGTTTTTACAGATGTTGCTTTGTATTTTATTTACTAAATAAAGTTTATCAACCATGCATTTCAAAACTTAATCAACAACATGATTGTGCAAATTTGTTGAAATTTTTGTCACGTTTGGTGGGATAAAAATAAAGTGCGCTGATAATTTAAAACGTTTATCAGACGAAAGTGTCAGCTATCATACGTCCTTGATTCAGAACATCATTTATATTACTGGATATACGACAGTGCTTGTCGTGCATATGAGCAAGCGAATCACATTTTTATCGGTTGTTACTAAATAAATAATCAATTTCGAATGATCATTCATTTACAACGATACGCTAAACATTTGAAAATATTGTTCACAAATTATTCCACCGATGCTAAGATAAAATTTCACATTTCATTTGCTTCTCGCTGCGTGACCCACCTCTGCATGGGATCTGCCTCGAAAATAAAAGTTTTGTAAATTGACGCGTGTCTATAAAAGTCCCGATTTGATTAAAGTCAATCAAATTTGGCCGGCTGGCGCAGTACGGAAAATTTATCAATCGCCAAAAAAGTTTAAAATCTCCCGTTACAGGAAAAGCAAGAATTTTGTTTGTTTATATTCAAGAAAAAGAATGGCAACACTTTTTTCTCATCAATAATTCTTTTCACGCTCGTGCAGACGATATTCATAAATCCAATTTTAAATGGATGTTTCCAAACTTAAAAATGCCTATATATTTCTTCCTGGGTGAAGTTAGCGGTCAGGAATTTTCACAACCTGCAGAAGGATATTCTCTTAAAAGGTATTTTTCGCGAGCTTTCCAATGAAATCAAAACTGAGACAATCCGGAATTTTGGGTAGAAAGAGCAATTTTAAGCCATTTTTTTAATTCCTTAAATAGAAATTCCAACGGTTCCATACTTTTTTATCTTTCGAAAACCTCCCTAGGACTAGGTATTCAAGTACCATGCAGGGTCGAATTTAATTCCATGCCGCCCTTAGGCAGATTTGAAATTTGCCGCCCCCCCCCCAAAGAATAAATAAAATTTCTTGAGTCGAAAAATGCAACTGAAGTCTCTGAAAAGTAGTGTCCAAAAATTAAAATTGTCCATCTTCTGAAGAATTGATGACATTTCATACTACTATTTAAGCTGAATGAAGAAAAATTATGGTGTACCCCCCTCCCCAAACAAAAAAAAAAAAAAAAAAAAACCGCATTTGAGAAACGTATGATGATGTAAAGTAGGATTAGAATTCTGCCAAAGAAAAAACTTATTAAACTATTTTTCGTCCCAGATTTGAACTCATACCCTTCCCAATGTATGCCCGACGCGCTACCAACCGCGCCTTAAAGTTCGAAGTTATTTTTTATAGTAAAATGTGTTATAAAAAACAGAAAAAAATGATACAGTTTTGAAAGTTGATGAAAAAAAAACAATTTTTAAACCATTCTGAAATAAATGGCGGGCAGTTACGGAATCCCTTAATATTTCATCATTCGATCTCGATTTGCACGAATAAACGATGTAAAATTCGATGGCAACTTTTTGACTGTGCGAACTAAAAAGGTTTAAGAACACTAATCCTAGCCTAGGGCCCAGCGAAACTAGCTTCAAATCGATCAAGTTCGATACGGCCATTGTGCTTTGGTTGTGGAGTGTCGGGCTCAATATGATGCATTCAATTTTGTTGACGTAATTTTTGGAATTACGTAAATTTACTTCTTTGTGGGTTTTCTTTTCGTAATCTGTGAATGCAAAAATACAGCTGCAAAAGTGATGCAAACACAACGGCATGAGTGTTACGCGCCCTGAACGTGGCTAGAAACGTGCAAGAAAACGTGCGCTGAAGACAAAATTATATGCATTTGCATTACGAAGAAAATTAGCCAGAATCAAGGTCGTACTCAAAAAGTACTTGCGGGGTGGATATCTCCACAACCCTCCCAAATTGTTCAAAATATATTACGCCTTTGTATCCCGAATATCGGGATTTCTCTTTTGTCTATACTCGGTTACTTTAAAATAGGCTTATCAAGTTTAGAAATATTGCGTCGTCTCTATGGAAACCGTACGAAAGAAAACAGCCCCACTCCTTTTTTTATGCACTGCTGTTGAGCCATTTCATTTATTTTATGTTTATCTAATTAGGCTTACGCTTTTATTTATGTCCTCATGTCTCAGTTATTTCTCAACGTTTTCTAACAAATCTAGTCATACATTCATGCAGCAAAAATTTCTAAGAAAATGTGCTTTTTTACGTTGATTTTTCAACAGAAAAATAGTTTACGCACAAAGCAATTTTAACCGTTTGCATTTAACCATTGTTGCAAAAGCTAAGTGGGGGAAAAGTTCATAGCGCCGTATCTATGATAACCATCAGGGGAAAAGTGCGGAGAGTGGGAAATTAATTTTACTTTGAGCCGCCTCCTCTCGTTACACAGGGTATAAATAACAGATAAAAAAGAGAAAGAAATGTGGTAACTACAAAAAGAAAATCTCCAGAGAACTGCGATTAAATAATTTCTCAGTTAAGCTTGACCACGCAGAAATGGCGCGTGACCTTGAAGCGCAAACGGACCGCTTCGTCGAAAATAAGTAGCGTCAGATCACGCAGGCAGTTTAAGCTTTCACGAACCAAGTAAGTTCAACACGTATTTTACCGCTGATCCTACCTGTTAGAAAACGAAGCGGTGTGTTTGTAACGCGCCATCTCTTCGTGGTCTTACTTTAACGATACAGCTTCTTCTTAAGTATCATTTACAGCGAAACTTGAAGCTGCATTGTTACTGGATGAGTGTATAGAAAAGTTCAGTTTCCCAGAGATTTTCTAGTAGTCCTGTAGTCTTTTTTTTCTTTTACATTGCATTTCAAATGAAATGAAAATTCATGCAGTTATAATGTCGAAAAATAAATAAACAAATAAGTAAAATAATTAAATTACAGTTTAAAAAAACTAAAAAATACGCTTTTAGAGTAAATCAAACTAACATGCACTTATAATACATCAAAATGAAACATAGTTTAGGCTTCAGTGCTAATAATATTATTAAATATATTACTGTTATATTTGCAAAGAACGGGAATTTTATCTTTTATTCAGAGTTGTATACTGACAACTGAAACACTTATAATACATCAGCATGTAATATAGTTCAGCCTTTAGTATTAATAATATTATTAAATATATCACTTTTATATTTGCAAAGAACGTGAATTTTATCTTTTATTCAGAGTTACTTACATACATACAAATAAACAAACCCACATGTGAAACTAATAAAGGCGTATTAAAAAGGAACTACACGGCAACTGCGGTCGAAAAGGAAAGTAAATTGCAGTACGTCATTGCTCAAAAAAGAATAAATAATAAAAAAAGTGGAAAGAAATAATACGCTAGTTTCAAGAATAGAGAAAATGTTTACAACACATTTGACGAGAAGGATTGAAGATTGAATCTCCAAAACCCAGCATTATGTCCGGCCTTGACTATTATATAAATTTCACGAAGAACACAATGTAATAAAATGCATAAAGGCTATTGCATTAGCTCATCCGAAAGGTACAAAAAAGCAAAGGCGCTTTGAAAGAAGGCCACTGAGAAACGCAAATGAAGGGTCAGGAGGAAAAACCACGGTAGTCCACTTTTTGTTGAATTTAAACTGATGCTACCACCTGTTAGAAAAATAAGTGTAATTTCGTTTAGTATATGCAATATTCGTGAAAAAACACTGTAGTCCATGTATTATTGTCATTTTAGAACAAGTATACTGGGGAAGTTTATGAGTTCATAAAGTTTAAATTTCGTTTTTCTCAAAATGAATCAAATGTGACTACCGTGGTTTTCCCCCTGACCCTTCAAATGCTTCAGTTGGGAAAACTTCATGAAAGGATGCCCAGTTGAAAACGTTTACATCTATAACTAGTTCAATTAAAATTATGATCTTAAAACTTATTCTGTTGCAATTCTAAGGTTTTCCTTTGAAAATAAAAAAAAAAAGGACATTCAATGGTTTGAATTAACTATTCGAAAAAAAAAAAAAGACTTTGTTAATTGATTGTAGAATTCAAAGTAGCTGACCCAGCACAGAAGTTATACAACTTCGATCGCTGAAAACTGTTACCAGATTGCATGCAACTGCTTATTTTCTTTTAGAAACTAACAAATAATAATAATAATAACAACAATGACAATAATAATAATGATAACAGTAATTTGAGTTTAGGTATCCTGAATTCAAAATATGTTTCTGGCTATTACGAATTGCGTTAGGCTTATGTGTAGGCGTTTGTGCGCGCGCGCGTGTATGTGTGTGTGTGTGTGTGTGTGTGTGTGTGTGTGTGTGTGTGTAGGCGGGTGCTCGTGCTGTGTGTGTAAGTAGACTTGTGTGTATGTAAGACATGGACGCCATTGCCCAAGAAGAACGGAAGCCGGTGGACAGTGGTACTCAGAGAGGGCTTCATGTCCTATCTGAGAAAAGGAGAGCACACCATCTACGGTCGAGTGGAAACATATAGCAATGTGCGCAAAATAAATAAAAATAAATAAATAGGAATTAACAAGAAGTTCTGTCAAGAACTAAACGAGCCTACTTTCCCGTACATCGACATCGGCATTCTAGCATCTGATCATTATTCTCTTGATCATCTAAGACTAAAAATTACGTCAAACATACCTTTTTAGCACTTGAAGCTGATTTCTCAAAGCAAAATATACCCCTCTCATCAGATGAAATAGACACATAAAAAGTAAATTAATGAATAAATAAAGTTTTGTCGCACCTTTTAAAGAATGTAACTGTTACAGTTCTTCCGTAGAAAAATTCCTCAATTGTTTTCAAAAAAAAATTAAAAGTACAAAGTACATCAAAACACATTTTATCAAAGAAAGAAAAAAAAAAGAAAAAGAAAAAAAAAAAAACTCGTCCGTTGATAAAATGTCTCGAATTTCACTTTTAATCCGTTGCCAGTTGTTAAATATAAATAAAGAATAAAATGCCCTCATGAATGAAACATTTTTGTTACAAAAAAAATCGTCTGCCAAAAATAATAATAATAATAATAATAAATTCAATAAAACAAATGAATAAATAAACAAAAAATCGTCTGCACAGTCAGTCATTTTTTTTCGGACTGTTTACTCAAAGTTTATTAGGGGTGACAGCTTGCTTGAGCGGTTCAATGTTGAACGAAAAATTGTTCAAATCGGAAATGTAAATACGGGAATGAAGTACCCTTGAAAAGTTCTTTCCAACAAAAAAAAGTTTGTTCAAATCGGACTGTTCATTAAAAAGTTAGTATCGCGGGACCGGTTGTTTGAACGGCTCAAATTTGAACCAAAAATTGTTCAAATCAAAAAATCAAATATGGGAATGAGCTGTACTCGCCGAGATCTTTCCAACAAAAAAAAGTTTGTCCAAATCGGACTGTTCATTCAAAAGTTATTAGGGGGGGACAGACAGACCGACCGACCGACCGACCGACCGACCGACACACAAATTCCCCATCTCAATACCCTACTTTCAAATTTTTAATTTTTCGATATTCATTTTACCTTTTTATTTTTTTCACTTGGCGATATTTTTTTTTGACTTGGCGATATTTTTTAACTTGGCGATATTTTTTGGACTTGGCGATATTTTTTAGATGCATTAAGCTACTTTTAATACTTTTTTCGTCTTTCTTTTATTTTTAACGGGAAAGTAGGCTAAAAAAAAAGGGAATTCAAATTAATTTTTTTTCTCTCATTTATATATTTTGCAACGTAAATCCAAAATTTTTATGCAATTTTAAATGGATATGAGTCACGTTTATAAAATATTAAGGGCAATAGTAACTTAAACTACAGCTCAAACATTTGACAGCATGATAAAAAAAGAGCAGCTAAAAACTCTGACATTCGAAGGTGTGCATCTCTTTCGTAAATAATTTACAAGCTTTTCCGCATCACATAATGAAAACATTACGCAAAATTGCTTATTTAAAACCTGTAGGGGGGGAACAACAACCAACGATCCCTCTCCGGAAACAATTTCTGATTACACCCTTGATGACACAAACTTATGGAAAACGAGAAATGCCTGCTGAAGCTTTATGAAAACATGAAGTGTCACGATATACTCCGAATCACAGGTGCATTTTTTAACGCTGTGGCGGATTTTTTTTCCTGACTTGACTTCGCTTGCTATTCCAATCAAATGAAGACAAGTTGACACCCACGTACATCAAACGTTTCGCGAACGTGATTGCTACAATAAGAAAACATCTTTCAAGGTCCCCTCAACTAGCCCTGTCTCGCTCACCTCCCCCTTCCATTCCTCGATTTGGTGAAGTTGAGCACGTTGAGGCACAGGACAGCACTGACATCGCTCTGCTCTGCATGCATCTCAAGAGAAATAAATCACATGTTTTTTCGCACACCACAAATGAGTTGGTTCAAAATTTCTAGAGAACAATGTGCAACTTGGGCTCATTTTTAGCCTACTTTCCCGTTAAAAATAAAAGAAAGACGAAAAAAGTATTAAAAGTAGCTTAATGCATCTAAAAAATATCGCCAAGTCCAAAAAATATCGCCAAATTAAAAAAATATCGCCAAGTTAAAAAAATAAAAAGGTGAAATGAATATCGAAAAATTAAAAATTTGAAAGTAGGGTATTGAGATGGGGAATTTGTGCGTCGGTCGGTCGGTCTGTCTGTCCCCCCTAATAACTTTTGAATCATTCCGATTTGGACAAACTTTTTTTTGTTGGAAAGATCTCGGCGAGTACAGCTCATTCCCATATTTGATTTTTCGATTTGAACAATTTTTGGTTCAACTTTGAACCGTTCAAACAACCTGTCCCGCGATGCTAACTTTTGAGTGAACAATTCGATTTGAACAAACTTTTTTTTTTGTTAGAAAGATCTTATCAAGGATACTTCATTCCCGTATTTCAATTTCCGATTTGAACAATTTTCCGTTCAACATTGAACCACTCAATCAAGCTGTCACCCCTAATAACTTTTGATTGAACAGTCCGATTTAAATAAACTTTTTTTTTTTGTTCGAAGGATTTCAGCAAGGATACTTCATTACCGATTTAAATTTTCCATTTGTTCATTTTTACGTTCAACATTGAACCGTTCAAGCAACCTTTCCCCACCTAATAACTTTTGAGTGAACCGTCCGAATGGAATAAACTTTTTTTTGTTTGAAAGATCTCGGAGAGGCTTTCCCATACATTCCCATATTTCGCTTTTTGATTTAAAGCATTTTTCGTTTAATATTGAACCGTTCAGAAAAAAAAATTAACATTAGCGTCTGCGGGGAATTTAAGTTGAATGTTGATCCTGAACTTAAAGTCGGATTTCCTCCAAACTAACTTTGTAAGAAAATTGTTTTGATAAATAATGTTTGTAAAGTACTTTTCTGGGTAATCTTCTGTGAGGACTCTGATTCCGACTCCGACTCCGCAAACATGGCGGAAATGCAGGCTCAGAAAAAAAAAAATGACTGACTGTGCAGACGATTTTTTGTTTATTTATTCATTTGTTTTATTTTATTTATTATTATTTTTTATTACTTTTTTTTTGGCAGACGATTTTTTTTTGTAACAAAACAAAACGAGAACATTTTATTCTTTATTTATATTTAACAACTGGCAACGGATTAAAAGTGAAATTCGAGACATTTTATTAACGGACGAGTTTTTTTTTCTTTCTTTGAATGTGTTTTGATGCTCTTTGTACTTTTATTTATTTATTTATTTATTTTATTATTTTTATTATTATTATTTTTTTTTTTTTTTTGAAAACGATGGAGGATTTTTTCTACGGAGGAACTGTAACAGTTACACTCTTTAAAAGGTGCGACAAAACTTTATTTATTCGTTAATTACTTTTTACGTGTCTATTTCATCTGATGAGAGGGGTATATTTTGCTTTTCGAAATCAGCTCTAAGTGCTAAAAAGGTATGTTTGACATAATTTTCAGTCTCAGATAATCAAGAGAATAATGATCAGATGCGAGAATGCCGATGTCGATGTACGGGAAAGTAGGCTCGTTTAGTTCTTGACAGAACTTCCTGTTAAAGGAAAAGATAGGAAATAAAAAAAAGGTACTTTATGAACGAACTACGAACTTGAATTCGTTTCTGAAAAATCGCGTTTTCAGCAGTCAAGTTTGACGTAAAGATCTTTGAAGGAAACAAAAAAGAGCCTTAATTGAAGAGCCTTAAATTAAAAGTAGAAATTAATCTTTAATCAAAATATGGTTGTGTGAAAAATGATAAAATGTAGTAAAACGTGTATTATAAATTTAAAAAAAAAGAAGAAGAAAAAAATAAATTACGCAATTTCAGTACTCAAGTCCAATGACCCGCGAAATCGTTCATTCGATCGAAGTACAAAACAAGTGATGAAATGATAATTAAAAAAGAAAAGGGGGGGGGGAGAAAAAACATACTGTCGACCCCGCTTAAACGAATACTGTCTGTTCCAAGAAATATTATTCTATTAAGCGGGGTATTCGTTTATCCGTAACTCGATTAAGCGGGGACGACAGTATATCTAACGTTATTGCTTTGAAAGTTTAAACTTAACCAGCCTTAATTCAAGAATCCCGAATTTCACCTTAAGCTCAATATTATTATTCAACTCTTCATCATCTAAGTTGTAACTAGCAAAACCAAAAGTACCCATATGAGAGCTTTTAGGTGTTCCAAAACTTTAGGTTAATACTTTCAGAGGTGATATAAGAGCATATATGGAGCGTAAATCAACAGTATTGATTTCCCTGCAAGTAAGATACTGACAAGTATCAGCCCTATTTTAACACCCTCAGACTGCAGTATGGATTCATCAGCCTGGAATAGTCAATAACCGAACTGCAGGAGGGTGTTCTCTCCTTGAAGACGAGATACCCATCAAACTGGTAGCTAAAATTAATTTAGCGCACAAACGAAAGCCCGCAAAGCAATGATGCAATTCAGCTATAGTAAAATGAAGGCAAAGCCTTGGGTATGAAGCGAAAGCCACGGCATTTGCGCCCGGGGCTAAGGCAGAACTACAAGCACTATACCAACAGCCCGGTTATGACATCCAGGGACAGAATTTTCGTCCTTGTTATGGTCTCATCAGTCTGGAATAGACAGTTACCGAGCTGCAGGCAAGTCTCCTCTAATTGAAGATGAGATTACCTTCTTGCATGTGGATACCCTTGTTCGTCTTCAATCGTTCTCAAGTTAATGGTGGTAGACTAGAATAATCTCTTGCAATAAAACGAAAGGGTTCTGTAACCGCTTAACACGCGTGTGCAAAATTCACCACTATTTGTGCGTTCTTGGTTATAAATTAATTCTAAATAAAGGCAATATTTTTACATCATATTCTAATGCATATTCATACACACCATTCTTGATTTGCATATTCATACAAATCAAGAAAGCAGTATCTACACTGTTAAAACTACAGCTTGCATGTGGCACCTTTAAGGGTGAAAAGTTGTACCACCAGCGGCAACCCCTGAAGGGTGCCACCTGACTCCCTATGGCACCCTTGAAGGTGATATTAGGCTCCCTATAGCACCTTTAGTGTGCCATAAGCTACCCATAGGGTGCCACTCGACTCCATATTGCACCTTCAGGGGTGCCATAGGGAGTCAAGGGGAACCCTTCAGAGGGTACCGCTGGTGATACAACTTTTCGTTCTTAAAGGTGCCACATGCAACCTGCAGTTTTAATAGTGTAACAAAATGTGCATTTCGAGAAAATAATAAAAAGTTCTTTTTGCTACGTAGGTGGCCACGTAGAAACGTTGGGCACCTACGTAGTTCCTTTGTATTTTAATGCTTTTTCTAGCGTGGTAGGATAACATATCTTATAAATTTCTTTCTGGCCTGTTTTTCTATTACAAATTTCCTTATTTCTTTACCAAACTCCATGATTGACCATTCATTTTTAAAGTTTGTCGTGCCGGCTTCCGACGAAAAATAAACCCACAACAATTTTTTTTTTAATATAAAAAAAAATGTTTTTTTTTTCTTTTTTTCATGACACAATACTTCAGTGAATAGCACCCGGAAAGAAAGACGCGTTGTCCCGGTTGAATAGAGCTTCATGCTTACAATGAAAACGGTATAAGTTCGAATCTGGGTCGAAAAATATCGTTTTAACGTGTTTCTTCTTCAGGAAAATTCTAATTCAATTCTTCATCATCATCATACAGATTAGTTCTCAAAGGGGGAGTTTTTTTCTTTTTGTTCTTTTTTTTTAAAATTATTATAGGTACACCATAGTTTTAGTAGCACTTCATCAAACTTTAAAATTAAGAATTTTTTCACCGCAATATGCGAAAACTAATCAAGCAACTCATAATTTTGCTGTTATTCTAAAAATTACTTAAAAAACAAGTTTTTGTTTTCGCTTTTTTCAAGTGGAATGCTTCGCACGGGTCAGCTTTTAACATCATATATGAAACCTACGAAGTTAGTCAGTGACAAATGGGCAAAAAATGGAGATACTACTTTTTAAGTCGAAACGATAGTATAGTGCTGCTCTGATAAGTTGACCTCCGGCGTTGACTATGTTTACCTCTTTCTCGGTAGTAGGAAAGGGTCGATGAAACTGATTCGAGTTGGAATACTTTTTCAAAAGGATTACGAAAGTGATTTAACTCAGTTCAGTGGCAATTACCCTTCTCAATTACTCGAAAAAGAGGTAAGCATGGTCAATGTTGGAGGTCAACGTACCTAGGGCCCTGTTTAGGTATTACGCGGCCCGAAACCAAATACTTTTTTTGGGCCCCTTGTACTGAGGCTTTACAATTTTAGGCATAGGTTAAAACAAATTTAGGAATTGACTACATCAATGTTAGTCATTTGGAGGCCCCTAAATTGTGGGGGCACTATTCCGCGGCGTAGTTGGCTTATTCAATAATGAGGCCCTGAACTTACCAGAGGAGCACTAGAGGTAAGCGTGTAGGAAATTAAAAACTAAAATCTACTATCGTGGAGACCTCGACGGATTTGACGAATTCAGAAACGTATTTTCATTGGCAAAGGACGATAGATAATTATAATTGTGTTCAGCATCCTGTAACTAAAAATCAATTTTTCTAGACAGAAATTTCATTCTGAGAGATAAGCCACTGGATAAAACAATCATTGCAATTAGAATACAATAAATATTGTTTGTTCTCAGGCAGCTGATAAAAAAAAGTATAACTTTTACGATAAGTGGTATCTTTTGATAGAACACAAGTACGAAGGCCAAAGACAAAATTATATTTTGAACTGCTTAAAATCCTTTGAGCTGAATCCTTTTCCAGGAAAAAAAAAAAAAAAAATACACACTTGAACACTGGTGTCCAAAAATAAAGCGAAGATTAATTTTTGACGATCTTAAATTCTGTTTAGGGAAGAAGGGGCACACGTAATGCCCTTGAAATGTTATGAAATTGAAGTCTTAAATACACAATTGCAGTTTAAGGCATTTTTGATGATGATCATTAGAAGGGTTGGGGCTTGGAAATTCCATCCCGGATTTTTTTAAAAAATGAAGTTCCGGAAGCGAAATTTTAGACAATTTTCAATGACGTAGTGGCAGCCCCCCCACTCCCTCCCGGAAATTTAGGAACTTGAAATCTTGTAAACGCAATTGTCTGCCACCTTCATGACGTTATGGAATATTTTTCAAAATCGAAGCTCCAAAAACGCAATTTTAGAAGTTCTTTAATGATGCAAAAAAGGTGTGAGTTTGGTAACTCTACCCAGGTAATTAATACAAATTGAAATTCTAAAATCGAAATTTCAAGAGATATTTAGGAATATTGGGGGTCTGTCATCTAGGAGGGGGATTGCAGCCCACTGCCCCTCTCTTATATACGCCCCTGAACCATAGTTAACTTGCTTAAAGAGCAAAACACGAGGAAAATCAGGAAAAACCCTTTTCTGTATATGCCACGGCTAAGTCAACCCTTTATGCCCCGACCGGACACAGAAGTCCCGCTTCTATTCATTTCGTATAATGAATCCTAAAAAGTTGGAATCATACTGAAGCTTTTAAGTACCATTCCTTGTACTTTGCTGAGAGGCCGACAGATGGTACCTGCAATCGGAAACACTTTTCTTAGCCCCCCCCCCCTAAGGCGTAGGGGGCCTTAGAACTCCGAGATTTCAAAATTTTTACACTCGGTATACATGTTCTTTAATGTATTTTCAAAGAAAAAATAATATAAAAACTAGCTGCCAGGGCAGCTAGATTAGCTTCCTGCGGCATGTTGATGCATAAGTTCCCCCCTCTCTAACTTTTACCTCATTCTGAAGTTATATTATTTGATATAATTTAATGTTCATTCGATTTCAAGACATACCACGCACGTGGCCCGGCGTTGCACGGGCACTTCGTGCCCTGAAAGTAGTGAGAAAAAAATTTAAAGAAACTACTCCCCGCCAAGGCGGCTCGCTTACAGGCGCTTCACGCCTTTACTTTTTTCCTATATAAAAAAAATCATTCGAATTATTGAGATGCTTCACGCCTTCAAGATGGTGAGGAAAGTTTCAGTAAGTTCAGCTCGCTCAAAGGAAAAAAGCAGACATAGATACTCAGTTTTTAATATAAGTAGATGGCTCTTCAACAAATAAATGTTTCAAAATATTACCAGTAGCTAGCGATAAAAATTCTACGTAAGTGGCCCGCTTATGAGTTTCGTGTTTGATTTAGTTAAGCCTTCATTCAAAATTCTCATTATCATTGTTATTATACTGTTTCATAGCAACGACGGTTTGCAAGAATGGATTTCATATTTAATCATTTATTAGGCTTAATCGCTTCAAACTTGACTACTTATTAATTGATATCTTCGCTAATTAAAATCTTATAATTATATCAATTGAAACTAATGAAGCCTGAAAAATTACCTATCTATCGGTACCTGGTTCGACTTTCAGGTCATTGGCGTTCAGGAGAAAGAAGCGTGACATAGAAAGAAAGATAGTTAGAAAGATACTCAGTTTTTAATATAAGTAGATTCATTGTTAAATTAATTTGGGACATAAAGGGTTTAAGCGTCTTGCCGCAGTCTTAATAATATAATGTTATTTAACTCATTTATATTCTCACTAAAAATATGGCTCCTATAGTCGTTTGCAGTGAAATATTGTTTAATATTTTCAAAATACAAAACAGTGCTTGATGCTTCAAAAATAAATAAATAAACAGGGATGCTTACGAGGTTTTAAGACTTAAGTTGTCCTATTGACATATTAGTAAGTTTATTTTCGGAGAGGGGATATTGCTTTTTTTTTGAGGGGGGGGGATGCGTTCGTAACTTTTGAAGGGGTGCACCACCGTTCTAAAATAGGTATACCGAAGTAACTAGACAAAAAGTCGTATGTTTATGCAAATCACGATGAGAACTATTCTTAGTAAAAGTAGTGCTAGGGCAGAAAAAAATGTTGAAGGGTGGGATTAGTTCAGTACTGGATTCAAGTAAAATACGGACGATCGCAACTCACCAATGCAATCGCAAATTCCCAAATTTGGATTCAAGTGAAACGTTACAATCGCTACGAGATGCGATTTTATCGTAATTCGATTTCCAGTAGCGATTGCAATTTTGGTCTATTGCGATCGCCTCGAAGCGATTGCAATGGTATTTCACTTGAATTCGGCCCTTAGTATGTTTCGATAGTCAAAATAGGAAAGTTTCTGAGTTTCAGGCAGTGGTAGGTTCACAGTACCGTAAATGTCCCAACTGCAAGAGACCCAACAACATAGGTAGAGGCGCCGAGAGCCAAGGCGGGCCCCTTGTGGTACAAAGCCTGTCTTTCCATAAAACTTACTAAACTTACACTGCTCCGATTCCGAGCCAAGCCCTCTCAAGTCCCGGGCCCCTTGATTCTGACTGGACTTGTCATGGAGGAGTTCAATGGCGTCAATTGCCCCCCCCCCCCCCATCCCGTCTTTGAAAAATCCATGTATTTACCTACAAGTGGGCGTGATCTTCATTCTGCCGTGCTTCGCACAAAAGTGGTATCTACACTTTTTAACGAAATTGAGTTATCACCACCAGGTGTCTCTTCGGGACGTATTTTACCTGAATGCAATATTATATGGTCATTTGGGAACGGGAAATATTTTAAAAAGAAATCTGAAAAAATATCATCTGAATCAAATACATGGTGCAAAACTTTAAATAGTTTTATTTCAGTATGAGCTCGATATCACTTTTGCGCTTAGCACGGCAGTTCTCCGATAAAATTTGCGTGTGCATGCTTTCCCCTCTCCCCCCATGCAAAAATTCAAAATGACCAGAAAAGGCTGGTGAAAATAGTTGTTTTACTTTCCTCAGCTCATCTGTAATCAATGATAACACATTTTTAATTAAGTTGAAGTCTTCTCTTATAACTGTTGCGTAAATATTTTCGCAAATGGAAATTTTTAGTGACAGCAAATTAATAATACATTTTAACACATTTTTCAAAAATCCCCATTTTAAGAAAAACAATTGGCTCTCGAAAAACGGTTTACGACGGCCTCAAATTATTTAAACCCATCAGTGGTTTCACGGTAGAGGAGGATGTGACTCTACCCCCCTCACCCCCCCTCCCTGTACGCCCCTAAGTATGAAAATTATTTTTCCAAAATTGTACGTATCTATATTGAACAAAAAAACACGTTTTTACGACGCTGCATAAGACAAAATTACACTCGTAAGATAGAATTCTCTCATGTTAAATACAAAAAAATACGAACGAGTTTTTCCAATATTAATTAAACAAGCAATAAATAAGAAAAAAAGTGAATTGAGAGATTAAAAAAAAATTACCGTGTTCTTTCATCAAAAAGAGTTGCTATCAGTGCAGTTTTGGACCGTAACAGAATGCAATGAAACTGATAATTCGTTGCTATCCTTTTAAAGAGGAAGTGGATAAAAAATGTTTAACAAAAACTCAAGGTTTGTCATTGCGTCACTAAAAAGCACTTGATTCGATCAACTGGATACTGATATTCCACAGCTGTGTTCTTCATTTCTTGAAATGGTGCTGCCATCTAGTAAAGCTATATACACTAGTGAACTTATTCGGGACACTTTTTAATTTTTTTAAAAAATATCATCGTTTGACATTGCGTAATGAATTATTAGATTTATTTATTTCACTAAATGATTTGTTTAAAACTTCTTCAATATGTGTTCATTTCATAAAAATATTTCCTTCATTTAATTATATTTCTTATGAAAATTATAAACAAAAATCATTTTGAAATGAATTTCGATTTATTTAGATAATTAGTTGGCAACAAAATGTGATGAAAAAAAAAATAATCGTTTTCCTACAAAATATTGACTTAATATTTCATTTAATATTGATTACTAAACATTGATTTAATGTTGGTAAATTACATTATGTTATTGTTATTGCATCATTTGCTAATATTTAACGATTAATATATATATATAATATTCACATGAAATGAATACATACGCATTAGACAAGTTATAAATAAATTATTAAAGTGAAATAAATGCATCTAATGTTTCATTGCCCATCGTTGATCTTTAAAATATTGAAAAGTGCCCAGAATTAAGTCTACTAGTATAGTTTCAAAAATAATTGTAAAAAAGGTCGCGTTTTGAAAAGTAAATGTTTTTTTTTCTTTTCTCTTTTGGTGTTGATGAGCGTATGCTTAAGAAAAATTGAAACACCTTTGCCAGGGGTGCTCCCGAATGATCGTGCAGAAGATGATTTTTGTCTCCAAGTTATACCATTGGTAAAGGTGGTGAAGATGAAATTCAAAAATGAGAGTAATGAAAATTCGAGCTATAGAGGTTTTTGGGGAAAATCATTCGAGATAAACATGAGAAAAAACATTGAATTTATGTTGTAAAAGCGGGGAAATTGAAAAAATTCGACATAGAGAGGTTTTCGAGGTAAGCAGGAGCGAGATGAACAGGTTCGACTGTATAAAAGGTGGGTGAAAATAAACTTTTTTAAAAATAGGTTTCGTTAAGAGTATTTAAAGCTTTGTTGAAGAAAATAAGGATACATTTTGTTTATTTATAAAATCCAAGATTAAAAAATCAATTAGTTAAAAAAAATATAATTTAAAATTTTTGTAGACGGCTTCAAAGACGAACTGTTCTGAAAAAACTCAAATTTTCGTCTTTATTTTCATGCATTAGACCATTAGAGGGAACCAAAGAAAAAAAATAAATAAACAATCTGCTGGGAATGATATTGTTTTTCAAACTGCTCCTAATAAACTTTGCCGGCTTTATTGTTAGAGTAACAACACACTTCAAAATGTTTCAAAAAATGGATTATTTTCGTTGACTTTATGAAAATTATGGATGATTAATTTTAAAAAATCATAAAAAGAATTCAACTGAAAAATATCGCGTGGTGTTGTGGGGGAAAAATCCCTTTTCCCCCCTAGCGATACCGCTCAAATTTAATAATATATTTCCGAAATTTCTGATTTTGGAAGCTAATGCCAAAAGCGTTTGTGTAGCCCATGCACTCTAATTCCAATGATTATTCTTTTTGCTCAATATTTATGAGCTCATGCTTCGCTCTTTCTTTTTCAACAGGAAATGTATTTTCAAATTTAAATTCTCGTTTTGTCAAGTTCATTGAGACTAATTAGTTCCTATCACGATAAATAGATGGCAGCAGCAACGTCTTGTTTTGATTTTTTATGTTTTTATACTAGAGTTGCGAAGTTACCAAAAAATTTTATTTTTAACTTGAAAAATATTTAGGTGTGCCGGGAGAACCTTGAAGTTTCACGTTTTTTAGTAAAAACGATGATTTTTTTGAAAAGCGTACATGTTGTGTGTAAAGCAAAAATAGTTATTCAAGTGCAAAAATAGACTACTTAAGGAGTCTGCTATGAATAAATGCATTGGAGCTAAAAATTAACTTTTAGGTTTCCAGAAATAGTTATGAAAAGCCTCACATTTTCGCTAGTCAGTCATATTTTTAGAATATTTACCCATCTAGCAGAATAATTTTTATTATTCTATTAATAGTACAAATATTGAAGTACAGCGCTTTGAAATAGTGAGATTGGTCCATTTTCCCACTCAAATAATTATTTTGCTTTCCCATAATTTATACATTTTTTAAAAATCATCGTTTTTAACCAAAAAACTTGAAACTTCAAGGTAATCCAGGTAGTTCTTCAAAGTGATTTTTTTAGTTACAATGTGAATAAGTGACAACTTTTTATCAACTTAAAATTTTGAATTTCAAAAAAAAAAAATCCGTGATACACCCTATGGGTAAATATTCTAAGAATATGACTGACTAGCAAAAAATGTGAGGTTTTTCATAACTATTTCTAAAATGCATTGGAGAAATGCATTGGAGCTAAAATTAAACCTAAAAGTTTAATTTTAGCTCCAATGCATTTTTTATTAATAGATTACTCCTTAAGTAATCCATTTTTGCACTTAAATAATTATTTTTGCTTTACACATAATTTATACATTTAAAAAAATGATCATTTTTACTAAACTTGCAACTTCAAGATAATCCCGGCAGATCTGAATATTTTCCAATTTCAAAATAAATTTTTTTGGTAACTATGTGAATATAGTGACACATTTTTATCAACTTTAAATTTTGAATTTCCAAAAAAAAATCGTGATACGCACTACTGCGAAACTGGAGGGAACTGCTCCGACCCCGGCAATTTTTGAACCTTCATCTTCTACTCCGTCACCGTGAAATCAGCCTGACTCCGACTCCACGACCCCAGCTCTGACTACGTAAAAATCAGAACTTAAATTTTTGCATAGTATTCAAAAAACGATTACTCTGTTTTACTTTGTGTGTTGTTGTCTTGTGCCAGCCAAGCTGGCAATGCAGGGTGAGCTGCTTTCTTCACTTTTCCAACTGAAGGGCCAGGGGGGGGGGAGATGAAAGTCACTTTTTCGTCAATTTTGGGATATTAGCACTATCTAGGGGCTGAGAAGGAGTACAACAAGGTAGAACAACAAGGGGGAAAAAAGATGAGAATCGACCGAAATGTGCATGAAAACTCTATCTACTACACAAGGAGTTACGAGGAATCCAACTTTATTCTTCGTTTTTCTCGAAATCGCTTTTTGGTTACTTTCATCTTTTTTCCCCTTGGCCCTTCAACTGTACCGTCATTGGATGTGAAGTCCGACTTCCACAGTACACGCATGCCATAAGGTCCTGCTTATAGGGTAGGCAACAAATTCGCAGTCAGACTTCTTTAACCACTAGACAAGGTAGCCGGCAATACTTTCTGTGCAGATTTTTCTACTTAAATTAATTCATTGTTGAAGAAAAATGCTACATTTGTTGATTGAAGGGTTAAAGGTCCCCCCCCCCCATAATTGAAGGGGGGTCCTTCAATTGGGCATCAATTCTTCTAAGGGGGTGGAGCATTCGCACATTTTGTTCAGTATGGATGACAGTTTTCATAACTCAAGAATGCATGAACGAAATCAGACATAAATTGGTTAACACCTCAAAGGGAGAGGTGGGACAATAAACGATTTTCCTCCATTAATTGTGACTGCTCTATCTCGAAGAAGTAAAGCAGATCCGCAATCAATAACTGTTCCATAGAATGACCTTAACCCTACACTGCATAGCGTTGTCGATTGGACACAGGGACTATTTTTCCTTATGACCATGCATAAGGCAACTTAAGCATGAAAAGCAAGTATTAGGTATCTTTAAAACAAATATAACCATCTACCATCAAAATTAATCTTTTAAAAATGTGTTCCAATGTTTTCTTACTACACTAAAAACATATATTATGTCTTTCAAAGAACAAAAAAATATGCAGTGTAGGGTTAAGAGAGTACGGGAGCTAGTCTGGTTTTGGGACCAATAACTTTCCATGGGTGTAGTCGAACGTTTTTTCTTGTTCATCGCGTTTGCTGTGTCTCTAGTAGAAAGTAATGTTACGATTTAGATAAAATTGTAAATAAAAAGGGAATTTACACAGAGCAGACGCTCATACAATTTTGGGGGCAATCGCTCCAAGGATGGCTGATTTTTTTAAAATCGTTTACATGCTTTATAATTGGCTTAAATCGACAACGTGAAATATAAATTACAGTACATTAAAATGTTTTCTCTCACGATTTCTTCAAGAACTGTTAAAAGCTAAGGATTGAAGAAGGTGGCAAAATTTCTCCAAAGATTTCGTTGAGTTCTGTTTAAACTTTGTAGGACTTTAATTGCGGAGCACGTTGTTAATCATGAACCAATTTAGTATTATTTCGTGATTTTGGTGGTGAAAACTCTCATTCGCTTAAAATATTATTACCAGTAGAAGGAACTGTTTTTTCTGCCTATGATGAAATTAGTTTGAAACTTCAGAACTGTATAAAAACTCAAGTTTAACCTCTTAAAGCAAATTTTAATTACATTTTTAAATCATTTACGGGATATGATTGTTAGCAGACGATTCGATTGGAGAAATCCAATGATTTAAAATTTTTATAAGTTGCCATCTTCAACTTGTCAAGAAATCTTTCGCCGAAGTTTTTCTATGTGGAGGTTGACAGTCACCGTCAAGTTTCGTCATTTACAATGTCTCGTTCCTTCCCTGTAATATATACATTTTTTTCGGGCTCGTCATTTCGAATTTTTTTCGAGGGGGGGGGGGGCAAAAAGGGCAAAGACCACGCCCACTTACATGTTAATGCAGTGATTTCTCAAAGCCGGGGAAGCAATTAGCCCTCCTGACCCCCTTAAATGACGGGACTGATTTCTCTATTATTTGGTTTTACTACACTCCATCTATTCAGGAAACTGATTTACAAGCTGGTCAACTGATTTTTTTTTCTTTCACTGCTATTTGGTTTCCCTACTCAGCCTGTCCATGTTAAGAAAACTGACTAACACGCAGGTCAACTGATATTTTTAAAAATTATGTTTTACTCTATTTCATCTAGTTTTACTGCGCCCAATCTATCCATGTTGAGAAAACTGATTTACAGACTGGGCATTCTTTTCTTTCGCGCACACTAATTAATTTGTTTTTATGCAACTGAATCCATACACGTTAAGCAAACTGATTTACACGCTGGTCAAAAAATATTTTACTACTTTTTTACACTAATATTTAGTAAAAAAGCTTGTACTTAACTTCTGCTGTACTCAGTCAATTCATGCTAAGAAAATGGATTTAAAGGCTGGTGAAATGATTTATAATTTTGCATTTTTTGTTTGGCTGTACTGTACTCAATTTATTTTCGTTAAGTGAACTGATTGACACCCTTATCAAATAAGTTTATTTTTTCTTACATACTTTTATTTGATGTTACTACATTCGATCTGTCCACTTTACGAAAACTGATTTTCAAGCTGGTCAAACGACAATTTAAATTTTATTTGATTTTACTGTATTCAGTTTATCTAGGCTATTAATACTAATTAAAGACTTGTCAAGTGATTCCTTTTCTTGCATTATTATTTGGTTTTACTGCACTCAATCTCTAATTCTTAAGAAAACTGCCTAACGTTTTCTGCCCTTTCACTATTGTTTGGTTTTACGGCAATCAGTTTGTCGAAGTTAAGAAAACTGATTTACAGGCTGGTCAAATGAAAATTTTTGTTTTTGTTAAATGAGAGGATAGTTTTATTTTTTTTTAGCCACAAACAACTCTGTACCTCAGAACCAGACTAACGTAAGTCCATTTTCGTCATTTTTCAGTAGAGGGGAAAAACGATGTATTCGACAATCGTGTTTCCCCTCTACCGAAAAATGACGAAAATGGACTTACGTTAGTCTGGTTCTAAGGTACAGAACTTTCAAACCGAATGAAGAATGCTTTTTATTTCATCTCGAAAACGAATACAATATTTTGAAAGAGTAGCCATAGTAGTGCTCACGTGAGACGTATCTGCTATGACGCACGAATTTACAGGGTGCGGCGGAAAATCTCGCAGAAGTTTCGCATCATCGAATAGAAACAAATTAATTGCTTTCAAATGAGAGCATTCATTTCTTTTTGTATACAGTAAACTCCCTATTATCAACGGAAAAGGGTAGAACGGTAACCGCGGATAAGAAAATAGTGTGGATAATCCGAAGAATAGGAAAAAGATGATCCTAGTGCATGCAATAGATAAAAGAGTCAATAACATTACACATAGATTTTAATTATACTCAAAATGACATCATCGAATGCAAAAAATATCTTTAAAAGCTGAAAATGACCAATAACGGACTCCCATTAGTATTCATTCAGTAAATCATCGCACATCATCGTAATAATTTAAATTATAGTTTAAAAAAACTAAAAAATACGCTTTTGAACTATATTTCATGATACTCTGATTTTCCTCTGATTTTGAAAACTTTTGAATGCTAGATTTATTACCCGGCGTTGCCCGGTTGCTTATTAATACAACCTAGTGGTAAAAAATATTGCTTTTATATTTGCAAAGAACACGAATCTAATCTTTCATTCAGAGTTGCATGCAAACAACTGAAACACTTATAATACATTAACATGTAATAATATATTTTAGCCCTTAGCATTAATAATAATGTTAAATGTATTATTACTTTTATATTTGTAAAGAACGTGAATTTTATCTTTTTTTCAGGGTTACATATATGCATACCCACATGTGAAAGCAATAAAAGCGTATTAAAAAAGTCTACAAAAGTGGAAAAAATCCGCGGATAATTGGGAGTTAACGGTACCACTTTAATTGGAAGCTATTTTATAATGAATCTCTTAGGTTACTTTTTGTTTTCTGGCCTTTTTCCAATGTCGAGCAAAATATCTGCAATTTTAAAGTTTAACCCTCGTGGGTCAATGGGGTCAAATATGACCCCAATGCAATTTATGTTCAATATTTCTTATGAATTAACCATTTTTAATGACATTTTGTGACTTTTATTCTTTTAATAATTTATACAAAATAATGCTATTATTTTGTATAAACCTAACTTTGTTTTTGTGTTATTTTATTTTCTCCGACTTTGCATTTTTTGCACACAAGACCCTTGGGGTCACTGACGACTACTGCCAAAAAAGAGGACGTTGCAACATTTATCCAAAAGAACTGGATAGAAAATGCAGCGAAATATGTTACGTGCAAAAATCATTTGTTTCTGGTCTGTAACAGTTGTAAATAAATCTACAGTTATTGTAAGCTTTGCTCAAAATTATTATTTTTAATCCATAAACTAAATTTCCCTTTGATTGCGACCCTTCATTTATATTTTTTTCTATCATTAAAGATTTTGTGAATTTAAAAAAATGCACGTAACATTCAATAATCATAATAAATAAATTAAAGGAAACATTATGGGATCGTTTATGACCCCGAAGGTCTTGAGTGTAACCGAAATGGGAGGGACCCACGAGGGTTAAGCAAGGAGAACGACAGTTCCTCTGCTTACTGCGTCTCGACGGAGTGTCTTATGCAATCTTGCTATTTCAAAAAGCTTGGAAATGATGGTCAGTGTTCACGGAGGAGAGGAAACGTACCGTGAGCACTTCCATTTGATGTAAGGCTATCAAAAAGTGAGTTCAACGGATTTCGGAGGTTTCCATGAGAATAGTCGCTCGAAAAACGGAATGTGTGACAATCAGTGCGGCTTTGGAACTTGTAAAGGTAAAATGCTTTTAAAATATAAAACTTGAAAACGTAAAAAGTGTACACTGCAAGAGATAAACTGTTGTTTTTACAGTATAATACTGGCAGCAGAGGTTCCTGTTTAAAACTGTAAAATGTACAGTAATAAGCTGTAAAACTAACAATTTTACAGTTTGTTACTGTAAAGCAGCAATTTTACAGTTTATTACGGAAACTTTACAGTTTATTACCATAAAATTAGCTGTATTATACTGTAAAGACAGCAGTATAGTACTGGTAGCAAAGGTTCCAGTTTAAAACTGTAAAATGCACAGTAATAAACTAAAATTAGCAATTTTACAGTTAATTACTGTAAAATTAGCAATTTTTTAGTTTGTTACTATAAAATTAACTGTATGTTACTGTAAAAACAATGTCTTTTTTACAATGTAGAAGAGTGAATGGACGAAATTTGATTTCCAAAAGTCAGGATAATAAATGTAATTCTTCGCGGAATAATAATGACGATTTTTATTTTGCTACAATAAAGATGTTAAATTCTTCAAAGGGACTCATTATTTAAATAACATTTAAAAAATGATTTTTGTCAGATGTCCTTCATATTTTTGCATTGACATCCTTGTAATCACAAAATAAGTGTCTAAAATTCTAATTGCTGTTTGTTTAATTTTAACATTGTTATTTTAATCGACCACGTTATTAGCTTAAAATGTATTAGCAGCGGTGTAGTTGAAGGGAGAGAAGGAAGTGGGGAACGATCACCAATTCAGACATAATGTTCATTGAAAATTAAAAGACATTCATTTTAAAAGTGGAGGGCATCTGAGTTAAATTATGAAGGGGAGGAAACTTCATTCTCCCCCACGCCTCCACAGCTACACTTCGATTTAGCAGTAAAATTTTAGCTAATAAGTATAATGCTATAATGGTTTAAAATTGAGCAAATACAGTCGAGCCCGCTCATGAACACATCGGTTAAAAGAATATCCCGTTTAATATAATGTGTTTCCAAAGTACCAAACCGTCGTAAGGTGTTTTTTTTAAATCCCGGATAATGGAATATCCCGAAAATTAGAACATTTTTTCATGGAAAATGGCTAATTCATTCAGCGGGCTCGACTGTAACTATACTGTCGTCATAAGATAGAATTCCCTATCTTCAAGGGGAAAAAAATGTTGGGAAATACATTAACCTTCATAAATGCTATTACATTTTTTTGAAAACTATTTTAGCTCATAAGTAGAACCCTGCAGGAACAAAATTTTAGATTTCTTTGACAACTCTATCTTTGAACAAACAACAAATCTGCAAAAATGAATCGCAGATTTTTTTTTTCCCCTTAGAGAAAGGGCTTTCTTTCTTATTACAGCAATATAACACTAACGTTATTAAATTTTAAGTTACCGCCACTTGAGTCATTATTTGAAAGGCAATTTGAAATGTTAATTTTCTAACAAAAGAGGCCCTATTGTTTTCAGAGCTAACTTTCGTTGGTTACTAGGGCAGACTGACCAGTAATTGAACACTTCCAATGAATGAACACCTCTTAAATTTTTCAAAAAATGAAGTTTTAAAACATTTTTCTTAGATGACTCGTCAGGAGTAACTTCTTCCTACACATTTACTGAAAGAAAATGGCTAGAACATGCTGCACTTATTCACTGGTAGGGGTGTTCACTGCTCATTCACTGGGTTTGGGCCCTTTTTTTCGTTTTAACTCCATAAAACCTGACGCAGAACCATAAAAGCACTCCCAATTTTTTTTTAATTATTACGTATATCATTCAAAGGATTTGTACTGCCATGGGGCAAATGCTACAATCTTTAACGACGATATGAATTTTTGAAATTGAAAATTCGCTTAAGCGTTCATTCACTGGTCGGATTCCGTGTAATAAGTTCAAAAATAAACAACATTGAAAAGAAGTGCAGCAGCTCATCTCCTGTGAGTTACCATGCAAATTGATCCCTGATTGTTTATAAAAAATGGGTTGAAAAAATCGATTGGAACTTTGTATCTTTCTTTCCAAATTCTTTCTTTTACGTGTGAATGAGATGAATTCTGGAGAAGAAAATTCAAACGAACCAGAGCCTCCATAATTGACGGTTTTTTGACGGAAAGAGGGAAAAAAGAGAAGAATTTCGATCGATTTTTGGTGCAAACTGTTGCACAACGGATCCTCCTTCTAACGACCCTTGAAATAGAACAGACCCGCGGTAACACGATGCCTCGGTTGCTGTTCCGAGAAGCGATTGCCGGACAAGGTTTCTTTCATGTAATTATTCTCGTTACGTACAGCACTTAAATCAACAGCCAGATTTTTTTTTTTTTTTTTTAATGTTGCAAATTATAAAAGGTGATGGTTCGTAACGAACCAATCTCATTGTAATTTGACGAGGAAGAATTGTCTTTTGCGTCTAGAGGTAAGTCCTTATTCTCCACTTAATATAAAACTAACACTCCTTGGGCATCAGGTAGACTTTAATATTATGGACACTCAAAAAAAGATTAGTTAGATTTATCCTGAAACAGGAGTTTTGGATTCAGAATACACGAGTAATGTATAAGTTGGAAAAATGATACATTGTTTATACACGCAAAATAATTGATACATCATTATTCTGTTTGCAAAGGCCTGAAAAACAGGTAAAGAAATATTTTTCGCGAATGCACTAAAATAGAATAATGAGGTTCACATGTACGTCACTGATTTGAATAACGAGAATTCCATGACGTACTCATATACGTTATAGTGCATAAGGGGTTCACTTGGACTACTTATAACATGCAATTATTAGTCTCTTCATAAATATAGCTTTCCCATTAGGCAATTAGCTAGTGGTATTCCCCGTATACTAGTCTCACTTGGTGTCATAATGTGCGGCAAGTTCTTTGTTGCCTACTTTCCCCGTAAAAATATAATAAAATAAAAGAAAAAGTATGAGAGGAAGCTGAATGAAGCGTAAAAATACCTCTAAATCTGAAGCAAAAATAAGTTAATTAAAGATACATTCTAAAAAAAAAAGCTCTAGAATCAGGTTTAGAAGAAGAAAATGGTTGTGTCTGTCTCGCTGCGCTATCCTCCACCTGTAATTTTTGAGACAATAGTTCAATTGAAAACTGCCCTTAACAAAAATGTTTATTCGAAAAAAGCTCGGACAGGACATTGCTCTCCGATTTTTCCTTTTCAAATAGGATCCATTTTTGTTAGTTTTTCAACAAGTCAAATGAAATAACGATTTAAAAAAGAAAAGAAAGAAAAGAAAAGGAAAAAAACCTAGAATTCGTTTTTGACAAACATTTCGCAATCTACTTATATTAAAAACTGAGTATCTTTCTAACTATCTTTCTTTCTAACTATCTTTCTTTCTATCTTTCTATGTCACGCTTCTTTCTCCTGAACGCCAATGAACTGAAAGTCGAACCAGGTACCGATAGATAGGTAATTTTTCAAGCTTCATTAGTTTCAATCTATATAATTATACGATTTTAATTAGCGAAGATATCAATTAATAAGTAGTCAAGTTTAAAGCGATTAAGCCTAATAAATGATTAAATATGAAATCCATTCTTGCAAACCGTCGTTGCTATAAAACAGTGATAACAATGATAATGAGAATTTTGAATGAAGGCTTAACTAAATCAAACACGGAACTCATAAGCGGGCCACTTACGTAGAATTTTTATCACTAGCTACTGGTAATATTTTGAAACATTTATTTGTTGAAGAGCCATCTACTTATATTAAAAACTGAGTATCTATGTCTGCTTTTTTCCTTTGAGCGAGCTGAACTTACTGAAACTTTCCTCACCATCTTGAAGGCGCGAAGCATCTCAATAATTCGAACGATTTTTTTTATATAGGAAAAAAGTAAAGGCGTGAAGCGCCTGTAAGCGAGCCGCCTTGGCGGGGAGTAGTTTCTTTAAATTTTTTTCTCACTACTTTCAGGGCACGAAGTGCCCGTGCAACGCCGGGCCACGTGCGTGGTATGTCTTGAAATCGACTGAACATTAAATTATATCAAATAATACAACTTCAGAATGAGGTAAAAGTTAGAGAGGGGGACGTTATGCATCAACATGCCGCAGGAAGCTAATCTAGCTGCCCTGGCAGCTAGTTTCGTATTAAAAACTGTTTTTTGCAAACAAATATCGAAATCTAACTCCGTAACATGTTAAGCATGTCAAATCTTTTTAAAGCAAGCGGACTCATTTAATCATTAAATAATGTTGACAAAAGAGGCTCCAGTTGCTAATTATCCCATCACGCATTTTCCCTCAAAAAGGAATATTGTTCAGCTTTTTTTTTTTTTTGAAATTAAGGGATAGAGCAATAAATTAAATTCATGCGGCTAGAAATGGGCTTACTGCTTCAAGTCCATCAAAATTGTCATTTTCTAAGAGTGCAAACCAAACATTCTATAACGTTCTGGGCGATTGTTCCGCAGACCGATAACAGACCAAGCAAACAAGTTCTACGACGCTTTATTAAGAACGTTAATTTCTGCCGTTAGACCCCTACAGATGTCACCATGTATTTTGGGCTTACGATTGACGATGAAAAATAGGTTTCGTTCGCAAAAGATTGAAACTTTTCTAGTCCTAGTCTATTCGATTCAAATCCTCTTGCTCTTCGTCTCCGCTTGGAATCAGGACGATGGAGTCGTAGTCGTGGAATTAGTGTCGAACAAATTTTGGGATAAAGGAGTCGGGAGGTGAATGCCTTAAAATTCAAAGAGTCGGAATCGCTCATTTCCCTTCAGTCTTCATTTCTACAACTGGAGTGACAATCCGTCTCCATTTAGACAATCGGCGGAGTCGAACAGGCGGAGTCGAACTGATTTTGGAGTGCAGGAATCGGAATCGAAGATCCTAAAATTCTAGGAGTTGGAATTGATCATTTTCCTACCGAATTCGCGGCCGTGCTTGAAACAGCGGGCTCTACAGTCGAAGCTTGATTTTACAAATCTCTAATTTAAGGACACTCACGATTTTACGGACTGCTTACCAGTCCAGAATTTTTTTCCATTATAACCATACTAATTGATTTCACGAACTCTCTACTTAATGAACATATTGAATGCTCCCGAAGAGCTCGCAGAATAGAGTGTCGACCATCAGCGCTCCCTAATAGGAGGTCACTTTGACCTCCCAAAAAATCCTCTTTCGGCAATTTTGTAAGACCATCCGGCTAATTTGGGGAAATGATTGCAATATTGTAATTTTCAAATGCCCGAATGGCCCTTTTCCATTACATGTACTTATGCGTGCATAACCGTATTTTGGCATTCGGAAGTATTTGGTGCTCCATTTTGCAAATTGTTAAACTCTGCTCTCTCAAAAATTGAAGTTCGTCATGCCGCCTATGTTAGCTGAATTTGAATTCAACTAAAAGTGACGGCTTGCGCAAGCAAGCATCACTTTGACGAATGTCACTTGAAGGAGGTAAGATTAAGATTCCAAGAGCAATCAGAGACATCACGTGGTTTCTTGAATCGCCATACCACACGATACGCCCGAATGGCGCGCAATCAAGAAATGCATTCGTGCATTGAAAATGGTTGTCTGCGATGAGTTGAGGTCCTCACAAGCTGACTATCCTCCTGAAGGAAGTACCATATAACACACGACAGTGTTGGTGATTCTGTGATTCAAAAATTTAAGCAAATCAGATCATATCAAAAAAAATATGCAATAATTCCCATACAGACAAATCCTATCTTTAATCTTCAACCATCGCCACATCATATTAAAATCCAACACATTCACTATCAAATGACTTCTTTCCATTATGACGATATTTTTCGATCGACTTCAAACCTACATATACCACACTTATTCTTTCCACACTTCCGGATAGATATTACATACCCTACGAAAACCATCCAAAAAACCATTTTCCCCTCCTTAAAAAACACTCCCATCAAAAAACCAATCACACCACTCCAAAACCATAACCACAAACTAAACTAACAACATGCAAAACCGTAAACTCCACCATACCTTTAAACAATTTCCCTTAACCTTAAAAATTCATTTATTAAATTAAAACCACAATTAAATCCACTATATATCTAAACTTCCAATTTTCCAATCCACCAACACTCCCACATCCCATCCCACCTACCTTCCAAAAACTACAAAAAATAATCTTTTACACCCCCCTAATAAAACTACTACCCCACTTAAAACCACATAACCTACCCCATCTACACAATTACAACCTAAACAACATTACTTATTAAACATCATACACAATCACCATTCCTCCCCTTCAATCACCAATTACATTCCATACAAATCCTCCATATACATCACCTAAAACCCTCCAAAATCAAAACAAACCTTCCACCCACTTCTACCATATTCTCTATTATTTAAATACAACAACATTACATATTTACTCATAAAACTACCATATTAATACCATTAACTATATCCAACTTATCTATTAACTCAAACACCAAAAACAATCAACCCCACAACTCCACTTTAACCACTCACTACCTATCCTCCTCCCAACCAACCCTCATCTCTAACCAAAATATTTATTATCTATCTTAACTCAATTCACATACCAAACTTATTCTTCCACCTCTCTACTCTCTTCCTTTTC
The DNA here is from genome assembly GCA_038373865.1 of Uloborus plumipes. Classification (NCBI taxonomy): domain Eukaryota; kingdom Metazoa; phylum Arthropoda; class Arachnida; order Araneae; family Uloboridae; genus Uloborus; species Uloborus plumipes. Next base: position 45,423 of record JAXGGA010001848.1, read on the forward strand.
CTCCTCACAACCACTCCTTCCTAAAATCCACTCCCATACCCAACAAATCCCACCACACATCCCAACAACTATCCACCTTCAACCCCCCCCAATTCCAACATTCCCATCAACCCACATACACAATACTCAACCCATAAAAAACAAACCCATTCATCTTAAAAAAAAAAAATAAAACAATCCCATCCACAAAAACAATCATGACAAACTCCCCCAAAATTTACACTGCGCTGCACACACTGATCGCTCTCATTTCTACGCTAACAACTACCCACAACAAACAACCCAAAAAATAAAAAACCATTAAAATCACTCAAAAATACCCCTAATAACCTATAACCCCTACCACAACACTCACTAAACCATTAAAAATCACTACAACATAAAACATAATACACCTCTTAACACCTAAACCCACACACTACTACAAAACAATTAAAAAATAATCCATAATTACTCCCTAAACACCTCTTCTTAACCCTAAAAAAACCAATCACCTCATCTCATCACCCCCTAATTTATATCCTCAAAATCCTACACTAAAACAACCCCCTCATATCCATCCCATACCAATAAATATTCCCCCCACCAAAACATAAAACCTTCCTAAAACAACCTACATACTCTAACCCCCATCTTCCAATTCCTTCTAATTCTTATACCAAAACCTGCCCCAATCAACCTTCACTTCCCAACATATACCACTTCACCTAACCCTTACCCACCCCCCCACCCACTCAACCATTAAATAGATTCAATACCCTTTACAACCACTATACCACCCTACCCCTACTCTCATCAAAATACCCATATAAAACACAATAACCCAACACTTCACCCACCACAAAAAACGAACATATTATTCCAAACCATAACAATTACACAATTAACACAAAACATACTCCGCACCCCCCCACCCAAACATACATAATGCTAAAAAACCACCCCAAAACTCATATATCACACCTAAACCAAAAATCAACCCTTAAACAAACCTTCCTCACTGTGTGTGTGTGTGTGTGTGCCCCATAACTCACATAAAATCAACTATAACAAACTATATAGTGAGTGATGAGTTAAACCAATATAACAAATTATGTATAAAAAAAACACAACCCTCCAAAAAAATCCCACAACAAACTAAAACAGTTCTACGAGTCCACCACTATAGAACCCTTGGTATAGTGAAAAATAACACCACACTAACAAAACACACAGTCTACACATCAACGAACATTTATAAATTCTACACACCACAGCGCTCTGTGGTGTGTGTGTGTGTGGTGTGTGTGTGTGTACCCCCAGACTATGTAATTTTGTAAGTGATTATGTATTATTTAATTCGAGAGATATTTATATTTTGAGTGTGTGTGTGTGTCGCACTTCGGTATTTTTTTTCCCTTTGGTAGGTTGAGACGTTTTTTATGGAAGTCCTAAAATGCCCCCCCCCCCCCCCCCCCCAAAACCAAGGGAGGGGCGATTGCTTTTTTTACGTCTCACACCTCTCGCTCTGCACACTTGATTTACAAATGTAGAGTCTAACTACTTACTTACACGATCGTTGGACTTGCGGGGAGAGCACTCGAGAAATCCCTCTGCTGCTTCAAGTGTGATGTTTAAAAGTGCCTTTTTACTTTCTTCTATACCTAATATATAGAAGAAAGTACTGGATTCGTGAAAATTTTCTACTGTCGAATTTTGACAGATTTGTACGTTTTGAGGTGCGCTGAATCCATTTCGATCATTTTTGGAAAATGTCTGTCTGTGTGAGTCTGTATGTGTGTGACCAGTTTTTGTGGCCGCGCTAGAGAAAAACTACTGCATGAAATCGAACAAAAATTTTTGCACATATGTACCACCATGTGAACTGGTGCACCTGACTTTTTTTAGCGAATTCCTCCAAGGGGGGTTGGAGCAATTTCGCAGTGACAAACCGTGTTCTACGCGTGGGTGATTGCTATATCTCAGGAAGTAACCGGCGGAATCAAACGAAAATTGGTCCATAAGTAGACCCTATTGAGTACAGGTGCTGATTCAATTTGTGTGTCAATATCTCATAGGGGGTGGAGCAATCAAAAGAACTTCAACATTGAAACTTTACTAACTTTCGTGGTGAGTCAACGGGACGGATACAAGGGAGGGACGATCGCCCCTCCCTTGTATTCGTCCCTGCTCCATGTCTCCGACTCCGCTGCCCTATAAGAATTGCGGACTCGAGGGAATAATTACTATCTCCGTCTCCAACTCTTGGGATTTTAAAGCCTCTCGAATCTAGACTCCGTTTCCGCAGCCGTGGTTTAAACCTCACCATGGTCTCTAAATTTAATGAGATTGTGCCTTGATAGTAGCCTTATCTCTTACCATATCGTGACTTCCCTAATTTTGTCAATACGTATGAAAGCAGTTTTAACCGCTTCCCTTAAATATTTTTTTGAAAAAAATAGCAAAAAAAAAAATCACTTTTTTTAAATTTGATTTTTTAACACAAGGAAATGAAACAAACAAAATATGTAGGTTTTAAATTGAATTTTTAATTTTTTATAGGTGTAAAATCATTTAGTTTCACCCGAGTTTTCTCGGAATAATAACTACCTGCAACTCATATCAGCCCGAGATAACTCGGGATAATCAGGCGAGCGGTTATAATCACACCTTCTTTTCCCTCCCAGATTTTTTCTCAGTTCAGCACGACCCCTTAGCTACCCAACGGGACAATTTCATAATAATAGAAGGATGTGGAGTAAAGAGAAGTAGTGGGGCAGAGTGAAATGACAAAATTTCGCTCTCTGGTTACGCACCACATTTTTAGCAATATGTTGTTGATACCAGTCGAAAAAAGTTTCCTTCAAATATCACGGCACACATAATAATACGAGTCATTTTCAAAATTTCTTACTAATATTGTAACACAGTGTGGTATAACAAATATAAAGTTTATTTTTATGAAATAAGAAAGTTCTTGTTATTGCCGTAAACAGTTTCAAATATTAATTAAAAAACGTGATGTTCAGGGCAGTATTTGCAAACTAAATACTTAAAATAGCTTTGCAATAAAGTTTTCTTATAAAATATATTTCCTTTCTTTATGCCAATGTAGTTTTCAAATTACATTTCCAATGTGCTCATTCCGAAAAAATAAAATTTTTCTTTACTCCTTCACTTTACCACCCATTCCCTTGCTAGCTACCCAAACCGGAACGACTGAAATGGACCTAAACCACTCAGAACTTTATTTTCTCTCCAAATGACCTTTGTCAAAAGAGGAAAGCGTAATGAAAGCTAAGTACGCCACCTATTTATCTCTCATTTCCTTCCAAATCACCCTGCATTATGAGGTAAAAGCGGTAATAATCCTCGGTATGAAAATTGCCATGTCAGAATATATCAAGACTGAGGGTGACTCTATCGAAAAAGGAGGGGGAATAAAAAAGAATAACGGCGAGATGTTCGTGCAGCTAATTACACGAACTTGTACCTGAGATGTACTTTGCGTCCTTGGAGATATTTTCTTCCCCTAGACTTTCCTTTTAGTGTTTCTTATTTTTTGCCGGTTACTTCATCATTTCCTAATTCTCTAAGCTCCTCTTATAATAAAGGATTCTCGTGATTCGAGTTTTTTTTTACTCATTGCACTAAACAGTGTTGGGTTTTTCAACGTAGGCAACTGATCGGAAAAGGGCAAATCTTGCGACAGGTAATATCTGTACCTCACAACCAGACTAACGAAAGTCCATTTTCGTCATTTTTCAGTAGAGGGCGAAAACGATTGTCGGATACATGCAAAGGATGGGACTCGTGCTCTTTTCATGCTGCTAAATAATTGTGAAGAAATTTGTTTTATGGAATACTGTTTAAATGGGTCGATGCGGAATAAGATTCTACATACAATGAAGCAAAAAAGTGAAAATCGCCATTTTTGGACGTACGTCGTTCTGGTTCTGAGGTACAGATATGAGATAGGCAAGAAAGGCAAAATTTGATGCTTTCTTTTTTTTTTTCATCCGCAGCAAAGGGTGCTCAGTAGAGCTGGAAATGTATTGTGGAGATGGGAGCGCGCAGCTATATATTATTATTTCATTATCAAAAGCTGTCCCTCCGCTTTTTATGATAGGAAAATGTGGAGCAAAGTTAAACCGAAAAAGAAAACTTTTAAAACTGAACAAACTAGAAATTTGCTTTGAAAATTGCAGTTTATAAAGAAAGAACAATGTATTTTATAATATAACTTGCATTAAAATCTATAATAGGTGGCCCAAAAAAACAGAAGCAATATTTCACCATTTTAATTTGCTTGCTAATGAGCAAGAAATATTTTCTAGGGAAATTTCAACAAATATACGTAACCTTACCTGTGGGAATCACGAAAATATTCATGATAAAATGGTGTTGATTCACATTCCAGAGATAACCTTGTTTAAATGTATCCCAAAATGCTTTTTTTTTAATTTTTTAATTTTCGTGCCTTTTAAAGTCCTTCGTTTTTGCATACAAATGATCCTGAAAGAGGGTGATAAAATATATGTTGATGCCACCAAGATGGCTTTTGCGTGACATTACGCCGCTAATTGAATTTCATCGTTCCTTATAAATAAACGCTTGATTTGTATAGTATCTAATAAGCTATAAATAGAAGAAAGCTTTTGAAATGAATATTTGTAGCGTATCGCTCAACTCGCTTGAAAAAGTAAGTCTTCGTTGTTAAAATTACCTGCATACATTTTAGATGCCAAATTCATGAGTGAAATAAAACATGGGCAGCACATTTTTGTTGTTTAAACTGTTCTGCACGACTTCGAGAATAGCTCATATGAAAAGGGATTTCAGCGCCATTCCCCATTCCAATGGAGTCTATTTATAGGCTTACTATTTTTCATGAACTATTTTATTGCAACTGAAAAGGGGATTTATTTTAAGGAGTGGCATGTTCAGTGAACGAAAAAAACGATTTTAAAAAAAATAATAATCGTGAAGAATACTGCCGTCATAAGAAACAAAACCCTATCTCCAAGAGAAAATATGTCGGCAAAAGCTAGAAGATATAAATTTTTTAACCTTCACAAATGCTATTATCTTTAAAAAAAAATGTTTGAGTTCGAAAGTAGAACTCTGCGGGAACAAAGTTTTCGATTTCTTCGATAGCTACATCTTTGAACAAACAACCAGCAAAATTTGGATTTAGGAATTTTTAATTATGACGGCAATTGATGGCTTTTAATTTACGACCTGCCTGTAAATACACATACCAATCTACAAAATTGAGGGGTTGTGCGACAATTTCCTCCAGCGCTCCAACCCCCCTCAAGAAAGGTTTAGGTAGTAGTACCACATATATATCTTTGGTAGTACATCGCACACCGAGAATGAAAGAGGCACATTTTTTTTTTTTATCCTATGGCAATTTTTTGTTAATACAATTTATCAAGTGCCCTTTTCATTCTCGGTATACGATATAAGGGTCATTTTCAAAATTTGCTTACATTTGCTGTCCGGAGGTTAAAAAGACGATTTTGAAGCATAACTTATATTTTAAATTCAATGCGAATAATTATTTTCTGCAAGAAATACCCCCAAAAAAATTCTATCACTCAACAAATTATTGAAATTTATTTATTTATTTTTATATAAGTCTTTAAAAATGAGAATCAAGGCAAAAACGCTTGTCCATTTCCAATTTTCGCAAGTTCAACTATTTTTTTCCTATACTTAATGGTCAAAAAAAGTAAATGCGACATATTATTTTTTAAGGCTCGACCGATGGCATTTTTTGGCCGATGGGCCGATGCCGATTGTTGGCCGATTATTCAAAGTTGGCCGATGGCCGATGGCCGATGCCGACGGCCGATGGTAAAAAAATCAAATGATTAGAAAAATAAATGTTCATTAGAGATTTGATGGGTCATATGTTCATTTCATTCTACTTATTTTTCAGTCATTCAGATTTTGAGCCTAAATTTCTAATTTACTACCACTCAACAAAAATTATATATAAGAGAGAGAGAGAGATGCAGTAAGTTGAGAACTCATTCGTACCATTTGTACTAGGTGTAGTCATGCAGATACTTTCTTAACTGCAATCCGAGGTTCCAAATGTGCTTTTCACTTTTTCTTTTTTTGACTAATCAATTTTAATTTCAATGCAGACTAATATCATAAATTGGTGACAACTGAGTGATATAATGGCAAAGTGTTTTATAACTAACAAATAAAGATACAACAAAGATGGAGAAAAAAATAAGATGCTGAATTCGGTATCGGCTGGGCGGTATTTGACAAAATTCCCATTAAAATTGTCGATATTTGTAACATCTGCAAAGTAATTCCGCATCGGTTCGCAATGTACTCTTTTATTCACGAATTAAGTTCCACGTGCATTATCGAAAACGTTTGAGATAAAAATTTGAAACGGACACTGTTTAATAAGAAACTGCTTTATTGTTTAACATAAACATAAAAAAAAAAAGACTTCAGCAATAATGTGGATTTAGATACATCAAACTTGGTAAAAGAACTTCCCATTATGTTGTTTAATCATTAAATAAAACACTGAACAATTCAACAAATTACACTGTGTGAGTGGAAAAGTTCTTTAAGATATTTTTAAACCATAAAGTTAAACAAAACAAGAAGTTCTGTCAAGAACTAAACGAACCAACTTTTCCGTACATCGACAATGGTATTCTTGCATTAATTATCTGACACGACAAATTATGTCAAACGTACCTTTTTAGCACCAAGAAGCTGATTTCTAAAAACCAAATATGCAGATTTCATCTGATGAACAGGCACTTAAAAAGTAAACAAAAGTAAATAAATAAATAATGTTGTGGCATCTTTTAAACAATGTAACATTTATAGTTCTTCCGTTGAAAAATTGTTTAGAAAAAAAGAATTAAAAAAAGAAGCAAATCAAAACACATTTTATCAAAAAAAAAAAAAAAACTTCGTTCCTAAAAAATGTCTCGAATTCCATTTTTATTCCGTTACCAATAATTAAAAACAAATAATTGATTAAATAAATAATAAAATGTTCTCTTAAATGAGTAATTTTTGTTAGACAAAAAATCCTCTGCAAAAAAAAAAAAAATAATAATAATAATAATAATAGTAATAAAAAAAAAAACAAATGAATAAACAAAGAAAAAAAATCGTCTGCGCGGTTATTTCTTTCAAGAGTAGGAGTCAGTCATTTTTTCCTAGCCTGCATTTCTGCTATGTTTGCTTGAGTGACTCAGAGTTAGAGTCAAGGATTCAGAGTTAGGGTTGAAAAGTCGGAGTCATCAGTCGCAGTCGATACGTCGTGTCAGAGTCAAAGGCACAAAAATTCTAATGGAATTACTCGTTCTTTTTTTCCGAGCCTGTATTTCTACCATAGGGGCGGAGTTGGAGTCGAAGATTCGGTGTCGGAGTCGGTTTTAAAAAATTAGATTCGTCAGTCGAAGTCGAAAGCTCTAAATTATAATGGTAGGAGTGGATCATTTTTTTCTGAGCCTGCATTTCTGCCATGTTTGCGGAGTCGGAGTCAGAGTCAAGGAGTCGGAAGCAGAGTCCTCACTGCAGCTTGTTCAGAAAAGTACTTTACATACATTAAAATCATTTTCTAACAGAGTTAGTTTGAAGGAAATCCGCCTTTATGTTCAGGATCTACATTAAACTTAAATTTCCCCGTAGGTGCAATGTTGTCTTTTTCTAAACGGTTTAATGTTCAACGAAAAATGGTTCAAATCAAAAAGCGAAATATGGGAATGAGGTGTTCTCGCCGAGATCTTTCGAACAAAAAAAAGTTTATTCAATTCGGCCTGTTCACTTAAAAGTTATTAGGTGGGGAAAAGTTGTTTGAACGGTTCAATGTTGAACAAAAAATTGTTCAAGTTGAAAATTTAAATACGGAAATGAAGTATTCTTGTCGAGATCTTTGGAACAAAAAAAGGTTTGTTTAAATCGGACTGTTCACTCAAAAGTTATTAGGGGTGACAGCTTTTTTGAACGGTTCAATGTTTAACGAAAAATTGTTTAAATCGGAAATTTAAATACGGGAATGAAGTATCCTTGATAAGATCTTTCGAACAAAAAAAGTTTGTTCAAATCGGACTGTTCACTAAAAAGTTAGTATCACAATACTAAGTCACAGCTTGAATTTCGCTATATATACTTAAAATGTATATGAACAGAAATGTGTGCATGTTCGTGCTGCGACAGTTACATCACTTATTTTATTGAAAAGTAAATAACCATGAAAAAAAAAGTCAACTTGCACCTTTTTTTTTTTTTGCTACTTTTGCTCCTAGTTTGATTTTTTATTTTGCTTAATTTTGCATCAAAATGGCATTCTTTTTTTTTTTTTTTGCTTCAGTCGCGCTAAAATTTTAATTTTCCTGCTTCAACCTGCTCTAAGACGGTGTTTTTTTCCCTCTAGTATGCTCCTAAATAATTATTTTTTCTCTCCAAAACAGAATTTTAGCTTTTCCGAAATTATATCCATCGTATCGTATCCCACCCTGATATAGTTTCAACAAAATAGACTTGAATAATGAGTATATGATAGTAACTTATAGAGGCCATTTCATTTCACCCTCCAGGGTCCCCCGTACCTACCAGCTTAGTGGTTTAACCGGGATAGGGCCCTGAAGAGCGCTACTTATAGAGGCCGTCGACATATTTACAATTGTAATTTTTCAATGAAAATATCTCATAGATTATCATAGAACAGTCGAGAAAAATGCGTAGGCAGGCGAACTATGCTTCTAATAGAAAGATACGGTAAAAGAGATTGAGGGGGGGGGGGGGTAAATAATTGCAATGAAAAGGCACGCTAGCATTTAAAGGTGCAAAGGTAAAATGATATGAGTTCAAGCGAGATATAGTAAATAATACACAAATAATCAGTATCGTAGTGCAAGATGGCAATGGTACATGTTCAATATTATAATTCTGCATTAAACTAATAGGTAAAATCTGAAATAGCATAATCCTCCCTAATAGCGAACACCTCCCAATAGCGGACAAAACTTCCGGTTCAATTGTTCGGAGGCTATAATATAATTCTTAAAATTCTCATCCAAGCGATCACTCGGAAAGTGTCTGCTGTGTTGTGAAAATGTCAATATCTGCCCGATTCGGAAAATTCCAAAACCCAGAACAGTGTTAGTCCCGTTTGTTGCCCGATTTCAAGCCACATGCTGAACATACTCTTAATTGTGAAGTAAAAAATAGAGAAAATAGAATCCCCTCTTTAGAAAACTTAAAAAGAAAAAAAAAACATCGGCCTTGCATCGGCATTTAGATATTTTTGAGGCCGATGGGCCGATGTTTTTTCCATGTTAGCATCGGCGGCCGATGCCGATTGCCGATGGAAAAAAATTCAACCATCGGCGCCGATGCATCTGCCAGGCCGATGCATCGGTCGAGCCTTAGTATTTTTATATATTGACTATTAGTATATGGTATTCATGATAAATATTGACAATAGTAATTTTATTTCAATAAGAAATGTATGAATATATTTTGTCCGGAAGTTCTTGTCAAGTCCGTTACCCTAAGATTATTTTAGCAAAAAAAGGTATTTATTGAAGTCAAAAGATGGTAACACGTATTCAGTTAACTTAACAAATTAGTGACGTAACTATTTTGTACCATTTTGTTTCCCTGAGTCGAGAAGTATTGCTGTGGCGTTTCGCACAAAATTTTTTCTGGGTGCGTATTTTTATTCTTTGTCAAGTCCGTTACCAAAGATTTTAGTATTAATTTTTACTTTTTCTAAACTTTTACCCCTTAATATTGTTCATTATACAACTCCAAGAAAATGCATATGGTAGTCCAATTTTTAAATTCGACAACCTAGCCATAATTTGACATTTTGGTTGAAATGTCAAGTCCGTTACTGGTCAAATCCGTTACCAAATGTCAAATTCGTTACCATAGAGCTTTTAATCAATATTTCAATCATCACAAACATCGTTTTAAGCTTCAGGGCGCAAATAATTTCAAATGAAGTTGGTTCTAGGCTCTATGATATAGTTTAAAAGTAAGATTTCATATTGATTTTGTATGGTAATGGACGACAATTTTCCTTGCAACTTACAGTTTTACAACAGCATTTGAATACTTAATTATTCATCAAAGTGTACAACCAGTTACTTTTTTACACACTTACAATATGTGACTAAACATCTGTTAGTGTTTCTAAAAGAAAATAGCAAGTTAAAAAAATTACTTACAAATTTTGAAATGTAAGCATATGGTGAAAATGACCCATAAACGAAGGAGTCAGCCATCACCTAAACGCGATTTAAGCGATACGTAACTAGCAGATTTTGTTTATTTTAAGCATTTACTTTGATAAATTTTTAATTGATCAGTGTTTTGTAGAAAGCAGTCTAGCAAGTTACAGCATAAAAAAAGGATTTGCCATCGCGTGCAATGACGCAGCTATTACAGTGCGTCGCCAAAGTTTTGACACAATACAAATATTTGAATACAGAGAAAACTATTTAGTAAAATGCTTTTGAATTTTTACTGTAGGTAGACAATATGATCCCAAATACGTGTCTGGAGTTTTAAAATACGTAACCAAAACAGAAATTACAAAAGGCATTTTTTATTTTTTGCTGTCTCAAAAATTCAGACACAAGTCAGATTTTATGCAAATATCTCTTAAAACGTAATTAGTGGAGGAAAAGTGGGACTTCTTTCTTTAACTAAAGTGCAGAGATTGCTTAATGAATAATCTAAGTTCCGAACCCTCTGAAGTTCTTGTAGAAAGAAGATGGTAAAGTTTGGGAGCCGAAATTTGAAAATGAACCCACTTTGCTAATTTTTCGTCTTTGAAATCAACCCTAGTGCTGCAATACATTGTTTTTAGCCTACTATACCAGTTAAAGTAAAAGAAATATGAAAAAAGCATTAAAAAAGACTTAATGCATCTTAAAAATATTGCAGCAAAGTCCAAAAAAGTCAAAAAAGAAGAAAAAAATTAGATAAATATCGAAAAATTAAAAATTGGAAAGCAGGGTTTTGAGATGGGAATTTTGGGTGTCTGTCGGTCTGTATTTCTGTCCCCCCCCCCCTGTAACTTTTGAATGAAGAGTCCGATTTGAACAAACTTTTTTTTTGTTCGAAAGATCTTGACCAGGACACCTCATTCCCACATTTCACTTTTTGATTTGAAACATTTTTCGATCAACTTTGAATCGTTTAAACAACCTGTCCCGCGTTACTAACTTTTTGTGAACAGTCCGATTTGAACAAACTTTTCTTTGTTCGAAAGATCTCATTGAGGATATTTCATCCTCGTATTTAAATTTTCGATTTGAACAATTTTTGGTTCAACATTGAACCGTTCAAACAGCCTGTCCCACTTAAAATCTTATAAGTGAACTGTCCGAATTGAATAACGTTATTTTGTTCAAAAGATCTCGGCGAGGACACCTCATTCCCATATTCCACTTTTTGATTTGAACAATTTTTCGTTCAATTTTGAACAGTTCAAAAAAGCTTAACATTATCGCCTACGTGGAAATTTAAATTTAATGTAGATCCCAAACCAGAAGGCGGATTTCGTTCAAAAAAAATTTGTTAGAAAATAGTTTTGTTGAAGAATGTATGGAAAATATTTTTTTCTGAATAAGCTGTTTTAATGACTCCGATTCCGACTTCTTGACTCTGGTACCGAATCCTTGACTACGTCTCCGCAATTATAGCAGAAATGCAGGCTCGGAAAAAATGAACGACTCCTACTATTAAAATTTTAGAGCCTTTGACTCTGACTCCACCTATTGACTGCGACTGAGGGCTCCGACTTTTCATCACCAACTCTGAATCCTCCACTCTGACTCTGTCTCAACAAACGTGGCAGAAATGCTGTATGGAAAAAATGACTAACTCCTGCTCTTAAGAGAGGTAACAGTGCAGACGATTTTTTTAAATTTAATTTTATTATTTATTATTATTATTATTATTATTATTATTTTTGGCAGACGATTTTTTTCTAACGAAAATTATTCATTTGAAAAAAAAAAAAATTATTACTTATTTATTTTAAAAATTGGCAACGGACTAAAATTTAAATCTGAGACATTTCATTTACGAATGAGTTTTTTTTTTTGATAAATTGAAAAACGTGCTTTCTACTTTTAATTCTTTTTTTCAAAGCAAATAAGAAACTTTTCTACGGAAGAACTATAATTGCTGCATTGTTTGAAAGTTTCTATTATTTACTTTATTTATTCGTTTTTTTACTTTTTATGTGTCTATTTCATCAGATAAGAGAGGTATATTTTGTTTTTAGAAATCAGTTTTAAGTGCTAAAAAGGTATGCTTTACACAATTTGCAAAATCTGTTACTAAAGATAAATATAAAATTAAAGAGCCGTTTAAGGTTCAGCCATCGTAAAACAGATACAGATCTTTATTTTCAATCAAATATCCGCGGATACGGATATCACTAGGCAAAATCGACTTGTTCTAGAAATTGACGCGCCTGCGTATACGTAAACAAAAACTTTTTATATTTCCCATAAATGTGCTTTTGTTTTGAATAAAAATATTGTTAGTCGTCCTTCAATTTCATTTACGTTTTCACGTTATAGCAGGATAACACCGCGGATCCCCTAGAATAAGCTCACGGACTAAAAACTTTAATGAACGAAATTAGTAAAAAATAAATTTTCTCTCTGATCCTAAATATTTTTAAATGAAGCGGTCCATTTCTCCGCAAGGTCACGCGCCATTTCTCCGTGGCCAAGCTTTAATAATCCCTGACAGTGGCGTACATAGTGTCCCCCCCCGGCGCGGAGGGGGGGCTCAAGAGGTTTGAGGGCGCAGGATTCTCAAAAAATAGCACCATGAATTACACGTGTGAAAATTTTTTCATACATAAACAGGGGGTAGGGGCGCAACTAACAAATCTTGCGGGGGTAGGGGCGCACCTGAGGCTATGTACGCTACTGATCCCTGTTGTAGGGGAGGAGAACAACACTGAGCGTAAACTGAAATAATAATGCAACGATGATGAACGGGAGTGGCTCAATACATTTCGCCTAAACTATTGTAACTCATTATTGAAAAGGCCATTTTTTATGACGGAATGGATGACATCTGATAAACATGCGAGGATCGGTGCATTAATTAGTTTGGAGAAGAGCAGCTGTTTCTCGCCCTTTTTTTTTATGACGTGGAATCCTTTTTTCGTCCGCTTTTTTCGTGGTTTTCTTCAAATGTCTAGTTTGAACACAGCATTCTGGGAATAGCCTATTTTTCAATAAAGACTAAAGTTATTTCAAATAGACCCCAAAAAGTATTTTTTAAAAATTAACAAAATTTTTAAAAATAACTTTATCATTTTTGATAACTAAAAATATGCAAAACATAAAAACAAAAACATTTTTATTTATTTATTATTTTGGTAACCCTTTATGCCCCGGCGGGACACAGAAGTCCAGCTTGTATTAATTTAGTATTATGAATCCTAGACGGCTGGAATCATGCATGCTGAAACTTTTAAGTACCACTCCCCAAGTAGCACACTTCGTTTTTTAAAGGTTGTAAAATGGTTATTAACGTGACTTTGACCCTACTGATTTTCAAAATTTGCTGAATTAATTTGGGACATAAAGGGTTAAACCAATGAGTGACGCATTATTTGTTGTCGCAGATGTACTGAATTCAATGCAGCTCTGACAATGTTACCCTCTTTTTCGGGTAATAGGAAAGGATCCTTACCGCGAGTTTAAGTAGGAATACTTTTTGCAAAACGAATGTGAAAGTAACTCCACTCCATTTAGTGCAATGATCCTTCCTTATAACTAGGTTTGCCAGATTTTTGAAATGTTCAATCGAGACACCGGCACGTCTTCCCTCTCCCTTCCCGCGTGTAGGACATTCAAAGGTACCCTTGATGGGTATTTAGACTGCTTTGGAGGGCAGTTTAATATTTTGAATAAATACAGTGAACTCTCACTTATGCGGCGGCCCAAGGGACCAACAGAAAAAAGCGCATGAGTGAGAGAGACGCATAAGTGAACAAGCCTATTCAAAGGACTAAAACGCAAGATAAACTCTAATGAGAGCATAAATAAGATTGTTTCTATAGAAAAAGGACATATTACTATGGTTTGGCAATTACTGTAACGTAACTACTATGATAAAGAGAAAACAAAAATTGTAGCATACCTAATCACAAACTAATCATTTCAAATCAATGCATAATTGATAATTGTCAATCTCGGAACTCTAGTTCATGCGGAAAAAATGCCTTCCCTGAGCAATTAACCCATTAATGCCTAGCGTCCCTTTTTAGGGACGGTCCAAAATAGGGTCTGAATTTCCCCAAAATGAACATTTCAACCAAATAATAGTGTTCAATTAGTACCTTGGTATTGTTTCGATTCGTTATTAACATATTGTAGCCCATAACCATTGTAAAATGTGTTCTGTAGCAGTTTTAATGTGATCTTTATCAAAAATGATATCGTTCACAACCTCAAGAACAAAAAGCTAAGTTTTCAAAGTTATTCCCAGCGTCCCAGTTTATGTTAATTGCTGTTTTTATTTCTTCTTATAAAATGTCTTTTTAAATATTATATCGTAGGCAGAAAAAAATTTTAGTAAAAAAAGTATGTACCCTCTGGGGTCTATCGTAACTTTTAAGGGACGATGTTTCTTTCCTTAATAAAAAAATTTATTTTTTACATAATATTTTTTTTATTATTTTTCCAGTCCTTTAAACACTGTTTGTAACCAGTATACAAAACATCTTTGGGAAAAAAAAATGTCAGGCATTAATGGGTTAAGGCCAAAGATCAAATAGGAAATTGAAGAAACATGCTTATTTTTTAAAGAAAATTAAGTATTGTTTTTACATTTTACGAAAAATTCGGCGCACAAGTGAAATATTTATCTTTAGAGCGACGCATAAACGAATGATATTATCATTATTTTGCTATGGAATGTGCTGGGACTATTGAAAATGGTCGTATAAGTGAAAAAGGCGTATAAATGAGGCGGTGTATAAATGAGAGTTCACTGTAGTTACTAATTATGAGCCAGGGTTAGTAATAAATGACAAAAGCTTTTTTTTAAATAGACATTTTGTTTCTGATATATGTTGATAGTTATTAGTTACTAAAATAATAAGAAACATTTTGAATGATACATAAACATTTGAACAATATTTGCATGTCCTTTCCATTGGCTAGGCTTTTTTTAGAATCACTTTTTTGGCTTTAAACTTGCTGAGAAAATCTTCACAAGCTAATACCATATTAATTTTACATACACACACACATGTCAATGTTACAAGTGACGAAGTAATTATCCGAAAAATACCCTATAGTTGATCATTTTTAAACTCTTTTAGTATCTGTAATCAACTTTATATTTTTCCGAGACATGAAGTAAACCTGCCGGGACAATGAGGTTTCGATTGCAAACCCGGACGGCTGGCAAGCCCGATAAATTATTTATTTACTATTACCCGAATTACTATTATACTATTACCCGAAAAAGAGGGAAACGTTGTCAATGTTGGAGGTCAACAGCTTACCAGAGGAGCACTATATCGTGCTTGAATGAATTATCACGTCAGGTTCATCAAGTCTGTAGAGCTCTTTATTTTTTATTGACTCATAAATTGAAAATATCGTTGTTTCGTGTGCGTGTGTGTGTGTTTTTGCATATGGGTCATTCCGACGAAAATGGTACAAATCATGCCCGAGACTTTAGAATTTTTTAAATCAATTTTAATAACTACCACCCATTAAGTGAATTTTTTATTGGTTCTCCATTTCATTTTGTGCCATCAAGTATCAATTGATTAGGTATAATCCATCTAGAAATGACACAAAAAAAAAATTATCTTTGTCAGAAGTTGGAGAAAATGACGTGTCCCAGCTTCAAATTTCTAGACTTTTAAATGTGTTTTAAAATTAAACTGAAATGTAACAACAAAATAAATGACACTGCACTGCACAAAAGATGCTTCTGATACCATTTCTGCAGATTATTACGCAAATGAAAAAAAAAAATTCCCCAAGAAACACTATTATTTATCCATGTCCCTGGATTTTCTATGTTTCGAATTGTCCACTCTGTTGTATGCCTTTTGGAAATAAAATAAACAATTGCATTCAATCTGATATATTTTTTAAAAAATATAGGTAGTATAACTGCCGTGATGAGCTTGCTACATTGAAATATGTAGTCAACAACCACGGTGAGTCTAATTCTTTTCTTATGATAGTTAATTTGAACTGTTGGATGTCCACTCTGTTAAAGCCGATTTCATGATGAAAAAAATAGATTTTTTCTTGAAATTGCACACAGACTTACAGTTTTAGGCTGTTTATTCCACTTTATGCTTGTTCCGTGATTCTAACTTTTCTTTGTGATTATACAGATATTTTTAAAGGCTTATTTGTCCACTCTGTTATATATCCACTCTGTTAAACAAAATGATCAAAATATTTAAATTCCTTTCATAAATGAGTCATGTACTAGTTATTCACACTTCATTATACACAAATAAATGGAAATTCAGTAAAAAAAAATATATTATTAGTTGGTGGAAATTATTGAAATTCATAATCTTAAGTAAAGAGTTTCAGACATGATTTGTACCATTTTCGTCGAAATGACCCATATGTTTAATACACCAGCAGGCTCTTCTGTGCCATTTTAGAATATCCACCTTTTAAACTGCACAAGAATTCTAATAACGGCACCTATTTAAAATTTTGCTGCAAAACTAAATCAAATGTCGTTAAAGGAAAAAAAATCAATTGCTTCTTTGTCTATGAATGGATTATTTAAACACAGTTTACTTTAATGTTCTCTCTACTGCCCAATCGAAAAAGTCTAATCGAAAGATTCTCACTCAATCCCTTCATTTAATCATTTTTCTAACTGTTTCCACCTACTCATTCTATTAGCAGGTCAGATTATCACATTGTGCTGTAATTCTTATTTACGATATGTCATCGAAGAGATGTAAAGTCTTACGAGTAAAATAAAATTGCTGTCTGAAATTACTAAAACAGTCTACGGGTGGTAAGCGACTACTGAAAGCAGCTAATGATAAGAATCAGTTGGAAAATGCTATTTTAAAATATAGCTAAAACTTTGAATTATTTCATAGTTGCGATTTAATTTTCGTGAATCATTTAATTCTCTAATTGTAATAGAACTTTTGTTTTGTTTTAATTTTTATTAATTTTTTTAAAAAGTTTTTTTTTCTTTTCGAAAATGTGCAAATCATGTTCATTGAACATGTGTTCAGCTGCTTTTCTACAAAAAATTTAAAATTAATGTTCTTTTGAAAAAAAAAAAAAAAAAAAGATTGTTGTGAATAGCACTGAAAAATGTACTATGCCTTCGGTGCAAGATTCAAGAACGAACACATCTGTTGGGAATTTCCACGAAATATCCGCCATCTCGTCCCGCACGTGACGCTCATGTATTTCCTTAAAAATCAGTGATTTTGAAAAATTTCTCGTACTAATAATTTTATTTTGTCAGTAAGTGCCAGTATCCTAAAATCAGTGCTTCATAAAAATCTTATTTTCTGCTTCTTATCGTCGTGACTGCGGAATTTTCATTTGTTCGCAGCGGACAGTTTTAAAATCAAATATTCACTGAATTTATAAAAGGAAATTACTCATGCAGTTGAATATTTTTTACTCTTCAATTTCTGAGAAAAAATAGGTAGTCAGGCAATTTCATTTTAATAGAAAGCATCAATTCCTGCACAAAACAGTTTGCAAATACTCCAAACCAGGGGCGCTCCGAACTAAAATTTCGGGGAGAGGGAAAATTAGCAATTGCCGAATGAAGCTACTTTTTTACCAAATGATAAAATGCAATCATGTACACTTGCCGTACATGCATAACATTTAGTGAGAAAAAATAGGCATCTTTTAAAAAATAATTCTAAAAACTAAAAAGAGCAAATAATCTCAATGTCGCAATATTGTCTTCAAATTACCGAATCGTCAGAAAAATGTGCTGAATACGGAAATTATTGGGAGGACACATTGACTTCCCATCGGGACACTCCTGCTCCAAACATGTTAGACTCCTGTTTTACTATATGAATTTTATGAAGAACATGGACTTATAAAACACAGTTCCTTAAAACACAGTAAAATGTTGAAGATTTATAGACACAGTATTCATATGATGGTCTTTTGGTTGCGTAACGGACGTATCTTGCAAGACACGTCCGTTTAGGAGAAAATAATGTTATTTAAATATATTTTTTGGAAATCTTCAAAATTTAGCTGCATTATATAGTAGTAAAGGTCATGTTCTTGATAAAGTTTGAAATAAAGCAAGATTTTAAAATACTTCTAGTCTTTGAAATCTGTTTGAAAAACTGATTCCTCTCTTACCGTGAAGTTGCCCCGATTTCTTTTAAATCGTTTTCGTACACTATTTAAATACATTAAAAAAATTTTACTCACAATTTTTCTGCATTCAAGCATACTCTCTATTTAAGACAACCACTTATAACCTAGCCAGTATTTTAAAATTTATTTGGTCTTCGAGAAATTTATTTCACTAAAATAATTTCAAGAAACTCTGGCAAGAGATTCCATCTTGATTTAGAATTTGGCGCTGTCAACTCTTCGATTGTTTACTCTTGACCTTTTCCTCCTTCAAGGGTCATAGTTACAGTTAAAAAAAAAAAAAAGAAAACCATAGCAACAGGTAATTGCAGGTTGGATCTCGAATATATGGCACACGACGGCATGAAACACACAATGAACTTCATCTCATCATAGACCACAAAAAACTTTTTCTAAGAATTTAAAATCTAGGCCATTTCACGTCTAACAAAAAAATTACCTGCACAGAATTCCCAACGCTGCAAACAGACAACCGCATCGTTACCATGGGAACGTGACGTCACATTCTGCTCTCCCTTGCTTTGGAGCAGGCAGAATGGCAGTTCCATCTCAGCGGTCGGCGCAATTTCTAGTGCTTTCTCTGCGAAAGGGGAAAATGAATTTCTAATGGAATATCGCATCATGTTCGAACTCTTCCGATGCAAACAAGAACAAGAAACGGAATAAATTACTTTCAAAGGTGAGTGAATTCTGTCGAAATAGTTCAGTAATTTAGCTGCTGGTCTCAATGTTCGATTAGGAATACTGTCTATTAAAAAAATATAATTCGAGTTCTGTGTGTTTAATAATGGGAAAATATCGTTTCTATTCACGATTCCGATTTCAAATACTTTTATTAGAATGTCAATCGTTTATTTTCTTAAAATCGTCAACCATTTGTGTGTATGTGTGCCATTCATATCATACCGGCAACAAGGACCGTCATTTGGGGGGTCGGGGGGGGGGGGGTCAACAACCCTCCCTCTCCCCAATTTTAGAACATAAATGTATTTTGTGGTTTTTGCTATTATGGGTAGAATTTACGTTGTCCCCCCCCCCCCGGTAAAATATGAAAGGACGTGCCTGGCCGAAACAGTGGCACATCTCAAAAAATTAATAAAATGATAAAAATACGATTAAAATCTAACTAATAATTTAAAATTTGAATTTCTGAATTAAATGCTTCTTTTGCTAAAATACTGTCGCAAAAGTAGTTCGTACAACTAGTGCATAGTGTATTTCAATGATGCTATCCATAGTGGAACATCATTAAAATCTCAGTGTAGAAGAGCATTTTCCTAACTAATAAAACTATGAACAATTGATTCAGAATGCAAAATCCCACAATTAAACTTAGCATCATAAATCTTTGGAAGCATTTAATAATAAATCATTGTAAACAAATGTTGCGCCAAACCTTAATTTTCTTCAATACCGTGTTTTGTTTTTGATATTTGCCACTATTGTCACCAGGCCCGAATTTGCGCACGGGTCTCCAAGATTTAGGACCTTCATTTGTTTTCAAGGATAATATATTACATATCATAATATGTAATAGATATTGCATTTGTTAAACTTAAAAAAATACAAAGTTACTGAAAACAATAGTTTCCGGAATTTTTCTTTTTCAGGAACGTTATTTCAGGGGGTCAATTGCCCCTCCCCCGTTCTGGAAAATTTATGGTTTATCGATGGGATGTCACTCTGACCTCGCAAAAAATTCTCTACTTGGTACATTTTTTCTGACAATTTGGCAAATTTGGAGACTGCATTGCAAAATTACAATAAAAAATATTACAATGATGCTAGCTCATATTTTATCTTTCGGTAAAAATTCAGAGTTTCATTTTGAAAATTGAAAATCCCCCCCCCCCCAAAAAAAAAAGGCTTAGTTCCTCTGAGATAAAAGGTAAACAGGTTCACGTTATGCATACTGAAACTCGAGAACTGCTTAAAGAAAATATTGTAATGATGAAAATTGAAATGAGATGGTATTTTGTTGCAAGAAGGCGAAAAAAGGGAGGGATCGCATGAACTTTAGGCCCATGGTTGATTACCCACAAGGCTGGGGAAGCTAGAGCTTCCCTCAGAGTTTTCAGGGGGATACAAAATGACTTCAAATTCAAAATGTGTATTTAAAGATATTGCAAACATTTTAAGGTCGGAGGACACATTTCATAAAATGGGATAACAAGCTAATTTTAAACGACTTCAACAAAGGATGAGATTTACAGTTTGACCGAGATCTTATTTTTATTTATTTATTTATTTATTTATTGATTTTTTTTTAAATGTCTGTTCACCGATTACACGAAGACACCTAAACCGATTTCAATTTTTTTTTTGTTTTTGTTTGAAAGGGTCCACTTTCCAGTTGGTTCCATGGTCTTATGATCTGGATTTGATAACGGGAACCTGCAGAATTCGGGGGAAGTAGAAATCGCAATCACAGAATCGTGATAGCGATTTTGAATTAAGGCTTCTCCGGAGCACATAATGAAATTCATTTCTATGGTATTTTATAAACTGAAATTTTTACCAACTGTGTGACAGTGAGGGCCGTGGTGGCCCGATGATGATGATGATTTTGATAGACACTTTTGACAACAATATCTCTTACAAAATCAATATTTAAGCTCTGCAGCTGTAAAATATTAAAACCAAGTATTTGGACAATAGAACTACGAAACATGAACCTTTGAATTTGTTTAGTTAAAAATTTATGAATCCAGGAAAAAGATTGCCTAACGCGTTTTTTTGCAAGTTAACATGCGTGGTACACAAAATTTAATTAGCTCAATCTCACAAAAAATACTGGAGAGTATTGACCACTAAAAGTACTTTAAACTCTAAAAATATTAGTCCCCCAGTGTGATAAAATTTTCTGCAGTCTTAACCTAATTATGCCAATTCTTCATAACAGACAGCATTTCAAGCTAATTTTTTCATCCTTATTCGAAAGAACACCATCGAAAAAAAAACTCATTTCGATAGGAAAAAATCTGTTCTTTCTAATGGTGCCAAAGAAAAAATGGTCTTAGGTGACAAACCTGAGATATAGTGAGTTGAAAACAGGCGATTTTTCAAAAGAAGCGTTTTCATCGACACTTAGGGTGCCAATATCTTTTACAAATACAATATTTAAGCTCTGTAGCTGTAAAACATTAAAAACAAGTATTTGGACAATAAAACTACGAAGTATAAACCTTTGAAGTTTTTCGGTTAAAAATTTATGACAACCTGAAATCCAGGAAAAAAATTGCCCACCACGTTTTTTCGCAAGTTTAGGCACGTGCTACACAAAATCTAATAAGCGCAATCTCAAAGAATATACTGGCGAGTGTTGACAACCAAAAGTATTTTAAGCTCCAAAAAAAATTAGGCTTCCACTGTGATAAAATTTTCTGCAACATTGACCTAAACATTGCAACTTGTTTCACAAAGTTCATCCGCCATTTTGGGCCACATTTTTTGCGGGATCCTAGCTCCTCCAGATTTGGATCTTGAAAGCTAAAAATTTGCACAGGTTAGTTTCATAAGCATGTCTACACCTCTGTAAAATCAAATCCAAATCGGAGATGGTCGAGTGGGGACGATTTGAAAAATTGGTCCAGTTGACGTGGAATGACTCCACTGGAAACCATTCTAGGAAATTTTGTGGATGTAATATTTAATGGGGTATTTCAACCTGCTCTTCGTTATATTTTTTATGGCAGATGCGTCATAATTGCGGATTGTTTCAGGATAATTATTAACGGTGAGTTTTTTGCCATCACTGACGTGTATAATGCAAACGAGATTTTCAGTTGGGAATGCAGAAATTGTTGACAAGGGGCAGTCCGCAAATGACGTCACTTTCTGATGGGAGGGGGTGTCGAATTGTGACAACCGGGAGGGAGAGGATAACAAGAGGGGCATTTTTGAAAATAAAAATACTCTTATGAAAAACTGACGGGAGTTGGGGGCGGGGGGGGGGGAGTATACGACGAGACAAAGGTCCTGTGTCCAATTATTTAAAAAAAATAGTGCCATGTGATTAATGGACAATCCCCTTCTTGTCTATGTGTCATGATTTGAGAGAATTAAGATCCAGCTTAAAAAATTTTAACGTGAAAAATTATAATTAAAAATATTTTTTTTCATTAATTCATTTTTTTTTTTTAAAACGAAGAAGTGTTAAGCCCAAGTGACACTCTTTTTAACTCGTTCTCTCTTTTTATTATCGATTTTATACATGACTAATGCAATAAAAACTTGGCTTTCTTTTGTAAGATTAAAATTTAATTTCCAACTTATAGTATTAATTTCAAAATTTTAATCATATTTACAACTTTATCATAGTATGTAACAGTACAACTTTATTAATGAATATTTGGGGAAATATATTTTTACTGTATACTATTTCGTGCATAGGTAACTGAATGTTTACTGCATTAAAAAGAAGCTGTATTAACATAAAATACTGTTATGATTTATAAAATTAAGGATCAATGTCAGAAAGAGATAAAAATAACACAGTGAAAAACTTACAGTATGTATTAATAATAAAATGTAGCCATTGTCTTCAAAACCAATTTGTACATTAAAATATCACAACTGATCTTCTCTTTTGTATGTTCACTTCTGCTTTTATTTGTCATAAACCGTTTTTTTTTTTTAATTTGCAAAAAAAGCACTTTTTTCAAAATATACTCGTGCAGGTGCCTAAAATTGGTAAATGTCTCAAATTGAGGCAATAATAAATGGTCACCTTATCTGCACCTCGTCAGCTGAAAAAAAAAAAAAAAAATGCTTGCATGGAAACTTACATCAATTTCAATGGTAATATTTGATCTACTCGTATATTCCCGATATTCTCATTTTATTCTTTTTGAGAATGGAAGCGCCCCTTGCATAAAACTTCCGATAATTGTGTTCACAGAATAAAAAAAAAAAAACACCTTTTATTCTTTATCCGGAAATTCGCAGCTGCCGCATCCGTTGCGACTGGCTCACGCATGGAAAACGGAAGTCGCGTTTTGATATTCATTTGTTCAATCAAGTTGCTTCCCAGCATAAATCGATTTAGTGGAGATAACGGGTTGATTATTTTCTCCAAAAAATGATTTGACTCTGGATTATTGCTCGACCACTTGTTGCTGTTACGGGTGCCGACTTTTTTTTCTAGATGGAAAACCACTTCCCTATTATAGGTAGACTTGTCAGATTTCTGAAATGTGCAACCGGGACACCAGCCCGCCCTCCACCCCCCTAGCGTGCTGGGTATTCAAACGTTCCCTTGACTGTTTTTTATCTGTTTTGAAGGGCAGTTTAACATTATGAATAAATAGTTACTAATTATGAACCAGGGGTAGTATAGTATTAGCTGAGAAAAATATAAATTTAGAGATTTTATGTATTATTGGTTGATATTTATTAGTTACTTAAATAAGTAGAAACCTTTATAATGAGGTATAAACATTTGAACAATATTTGCATGTCCTTTCCAGTGGCTAGGATTTTTTACATGTTTTAGAAAGAATTTTTTAGTTTTAATCTTGTTGTAAAAATCTTCACAAGCTAATCCGGTATTAATTTCACACATGTCAATGTTACAAATGACAAAGTGAGTATCTGAAATAATATTTAACAGTTAAGACTTTTTTGGTTTAATCTATGATCAAATTTATTTTTTTGCCTGGAAGATGAAAAAAACCGGACGGGACACAAGGCTTTCGTCTAAAACCGGGACGTCTGGCAAGCGTACTATTAGGGAGTCCAGGATTATTCCCAGTAATTAAATTATTTATACAAAATAGATTATTATTTTTCGGTGTTTTTAATTAATTTTGCAATGAGGGCATTCCATTTCTCCACCCTCCATGAAAAAATTCGAAATGACTGACCTTCTTTTCCCTAAGTACATGGTCCTTCACCATACAGAGATCTGAATGAGTTTTTCAAGAGGTGCGGTTTTGACTCGTCGCCTACAAAATTCGACTAGTAACATTCAATAATCTCAATATATTAAAACAAAGTAACGTCGAAGAAATTGTGGTAGAGTGTTTGTGGCGCACCTGCGTCCAGGAGACCCCATAACACTTAAATTTGGTACAAAATTACTTCGAGCCCCATTTTTGTACTTTGGAGCGTTTTTTCTTTTCGAATTACAGTGAAACTTCGATAAATGGAAGTTGCAAGGAACGAGAACAAAAGTCTAATTATCGAAAATTCGGTTTATCGAAAACAAAAGGAAAACTGTAGAATAAAATAGAATACTACCACTGAAACTATTAATATGAGTAAAAAATTTATACTTATAATATGAGTAAGAAAATAACAGAATAACGTATCAAATATTTTATATAACTCAACATAATTCACCCTTTCAATCATATAAATTCAAGAGTGTGTATAAGTTGCGAAACCAGTTTATACTCTTGAAATTGTTTTTTTACAAACGGTTGACTTCCTGTATTTATTTTGCCAAAGCCTCCTCAGGTTCTGGTTATATTCATTCTAGGCATTTTCTTTTTGGACTAAAATTTTCATCATCAAGCGATTACAAATGTTAGTTTTCCATTTTTGAAATTGATCAAAGTGTAATTTGCATAAAAGTGTTTGTATAAAAGTGTCTTTAATTTATTCAACTTCGTCTTGAAAACTTAAAAGTTTAATACTTCTCCTACCCATTTTAAAGTTCAATCCTAAACGCTGAAATATCACCATAACCACTCGCTAACTACGAAAGAAAAAAAAAATCCAATTCTTGAAAGACCACAAAGTCATAGAATACCGCAAAGTTACGAAAGTAAGAGGCGTCGAGAACTTTAAGTATACACCCTCTTCTCCAGCCCAAAATGAAATTGTTTCAAAATCCCGAACAAAGTCCCCACTAGTTTTTTCCATCCCTTTTTCGGGTCAAACTAATAAGAGCTTCAGTTTCTCCCATATGCAGTTTTTTTTTTTCTTTGCTAGGAATTAAAAAAAAAAAGAAAAGTAAACAGTAATTAAAAAAAAAAAAAAACTTGCAGGATAACGTGCTAATTATCGGTTCTAGAAAGATCCACTTTGTACAGTTTTGATGCAATGCACCGGTTTTTTCCTTTTGTGTAAAAAGTGAGACTTCGACTTATCGAATTGCGTCGAAAGGGAAATTTGACGACCGTCATGAATTAAAATTCGGGTTATCGAACATTTCGACTTAACGAAATTCGCTTATCGAAAATATTCAGTTCGGCTAGTCGAAGTTTTCGACCCAACGAAGTTTGACTTATCGAAGTTTCACTGCAGTTGTTTGGTAATTAATTTTTGGGATAGAATTTCGCACAAATGGCCGATTAAAGGGATGAAAGATTTCCTAGACCCCTTAACGTTATGCCATTCGAAAGAACTTTTTTTTGCATTACATTAAACTTGTTCCAATTTTCACAACTAATGAAAACAACAGCTAGTCGAATTTTTTTAACGAAAGTTCTAGGCTTAACTCTTTTCAAGTCCGGATATTCAGAGCAAAATGTAACTAGAGACCACGGACTGTAAAAAGACTTTTCAAGCGTACAAAACGGCTGTTTTGCTATGCTCATTTACCCTTAGCTTTGAAATTTAATGCAAATTACTTTGGACCCTTGTGGAGGGGTGTTTTTGAAGCGCTGTTCTCAAAAATAATTTTATGACACGTATTTTTATCAAACTCTTTCTGCCTCCGAGTTGGAGTGGAAATTTAATATTTTTCGAATTATAAGTTCCTTACTAAAATTCAGTTTTTTTTTTGTAATGGGAGAAGGATTTTTATTTTGCTCTCAACATAAGGCATATTTTAATCTTTCTTCCTAAGAGGTGCTTTAAATCTTTGAGAACCAAATAAGATTGGAAGCAATCATTGGGGTAGGAAAACGGCAGCCGCTCTAAGTGAAGTCGGAGCCTCTATGTTTTAAGTTAAAATACATTGCTAGTAGGGATGGACCGGATAGTGATTTTGCCAGATACCGGATATCCGCCGGATATCCTGCGGATATCCGGCATTACAATTACATTGCATGTTCGCTTATTTTTATGTAATGCAGCTTCAAAACAATAAATCAAAGTTGTTTCTCGCATAATTTCTTTAAGAACATGTTAAATACATTTAAATTAATTTTTAAAGCCTCTATTTTATTTGTACAGGAGTAGCGCTACATATGAAATGAAACACTAGCATATTGTGATTTCTTTCTAAATTATGCATTTTTATCAAAATAGACGAAACTTTAAAAGATTGAATTAAATATTTCTGTATATACTCAAAGTTTAAACTTTTAATTATTCTTAGTTTAAATTTTAAAGCTTTTCTGTTTCAATATCATTTCAATAGGTTTCTACGTAAATGATACAGTTATTAAATATTTCACCAATATTAAAAAAAAAAAGAAACAAACAAAGAAAGAAAAAAGGAAAAAAAAACTAAGCTCAGATAAACTTTTTTTTTTTTCAAATTGATACATATTTTATTAGAATTTTATGAATTTAAACTTCATTACAAAGTAACACATTTTCTTATTTCTAATTTTGCAATAATATAAAGCAAAATTTTGCTTTGAAATTCTTTTTTTTAAAGAATAATATGCATGTAATTTTTCTAACATACAAGTTAAAGAAGAAAATATTAAAACAAAACCAGTGTGTTAAATAATAATAATAATAATAATAAAGTTATACGCAAATAATCAGTTAAAAATTTTATTAATAACTCCAAAAAACAAAGGAACATGTTTTCTGAAGATTCAAATCAGCAGTTTAAATATACTTTTAAGAGGTATGCTAAAGTTGTTCACTTTTTAAAAAACAAATGAGTAAACTTTACTTAAATAATCAATTTGAAATTTTACTTTAGTTCCAAAAAATTAAGATACACATTCTTAAAAGTGGCAAATTATCATTTTAAATACATTAAGGGTCATGCTAAACATATTCACTTTTTTAAAAACAAATTAATAAACTAATTCTTAAACGATCACCTCGAAATTCAACTTCATTTTGAAAAAATAGATACATTCCGAGATGCAAATGTTATATTTATGGGTTATTCCAGCCAAAATGGTACAAATCATGTCTGAAATTGTCGAGTTAAGTTTATCAAATGAAGTAATTTTCGCCAACTAATCATTGTTTAAAAATTATTCTCTGTTTATTTGTGCATAATAAAGTGTAAATGGCTTGTATATATGAGTCATTCATTAAGGGTTTTGAATAGTTCGACCACTTTGTGTAACAGAGGAGACAAATCTGTACCTCAGAACCAGACTAACGTAAGTCCATTTTCGTTATTTTTCAGTAGAGGGGAAAAACGATGTATTCGACAATCGTTTTTCCCCTCTACCGAAAAATGACGAAAATGGACTTACGTTAGTCTGGTTCTGAGGTACAGAAATGAGGTTTGAAAAATATATTTCTAATCGTAAAGAAAAGTTAATTACAGAACAAGTATAAAATGAACTAAGCATCCTAAAACTAATTCTGTCTGCAATTTCAAGAAAAAATATTTTTTGCACTATTAATGCGACTGTAACAGAGTGGACATCCCACAGTGCAAATTAACTATCATCAGCAAAGAATTTCAGGCTTATCTTAGTTACTGATTATATAATTCAATGTATCAAAGTAATCAAAGCAGATACATTACTTGTACTTATTAAAAAAAAATATTACATTGAATGCGATTGCTTATTTTATTTCTGAAATTCTTGTAACAGAGTGGACAGTTTGAAACATAAAAAAAAAAATCTAGGAACAAAGATAAATAGGTGTTTTTCCAAGATTTTTTTTGTTTACATACATAAAAATCAGCAGAAAGGGTGTTAGAAGCATTTTTTGTGCTGTGCATTGCAAATGATTTTGTTGTTGCATTTCAGCTTAATATTAAATTGCATTTTAAGTCCTAGCAATTTGAAGCTGGGGCAGATCATTTTTTCCTTCTTTTGCCAAAGAATTTTTTTTTTTTTGGGGGGGGTGGGGGGTCTTTTATAAATGGCTTATGCCTAAATAAGTAATACTTGGTTACACACAATTAGATGGAGAACAAATAAAAAAATATAATTAATTGGTGGTAAACATTAAAATTAATTCCCAAAATTCTGAAGTATCGGGACTGATTTGTACCATTTTCGCTGAAATGACCGATATATTATCATTATTATTTAAAATTATTCTAAACATGTTCACTTTAAAAAATAAATTAATAAACTTATACCTAAATAATTAACTTAAAGTTTTACTTAAAATCTAAAAGACAAAATACACTTTCTAATGATGCAAATTAACATCTTAAATACAGTCAAGTCTCAATAGCTCATAGTCCCAAGGGACCGGCTAAAAACTTCGAGTTATTGATAGTTCGAGTTACAAGCAGTTCCTACCGGCTTTTCAAGAATTTGGGACCAAATGAAAACTTTGAAATGAAGGTATATTTGAGTTTATAAAGCTTTGAGTTATCGAAACTCGATTGAATGTTATTGAGGGTCATGCTCAACATGTTCTCGAGGAGTTACGGAGCGGCGTGGCAGACGTGAAAAGATTCTAATAGCAGAGAAATATATTTTCTGAAAGGAAGGTATTACAAAAAGAAAGAACGAAACAAAGTGCAAAATTCAAAATTTCTTTACACACATTTAAACTCTTTCAAAAAAAAAGCATGGTTTTAAGTTGCGACGATTCATGGGGACAGATGTTTTCAATATCTAAAAGAAAACTTTCGTCAATGTTAGATAGGTTATTTAGTTTATGTTATTTTCAATTATAATAAAGCAATAACAGTGGCAAAGTAAAAAATATCTAATTACAACATCATTGGGTGTTAATAGATCGCAATTTTTGTAAGAAGCACAAAAACTAAAAATAAAAGAATTCAATAAATAAAATAATTTGAGAATTTATATTAAAAGCTACTGCGATTAATTTTTATGAACTAACGATATGATCGTAAGTTTTTTTCAAACTTTTGTCGCACATTAATCCTTGAAGGTTTGTAGCCTTTTCTTTCTAAATATTTTAACTAAAATATTTTTGAAAAGCTGAAGACAATCATATTTTATCTGGCAATTGTGAAAAATCAAATATGCAGAATGCTTCCATGTCCAGTACACAGTCGGAGGAATAACACAATTTTTGTTTTAGAAGCAAAAATTGGTAAAAAGGAAAGATGAAAAGTAATTACATCATCTAAAAGGTTTATCAAACAATGAAATTTTTGACTAAGATTTTTATAAAAAAGAAAATATTTAATTTGGTCCTCACATTATACCGGATAACCCTCACATCAATTCCGGATATTCCCCACATCAATACCGGATACTTAGCCGGATATCCTGCAAAAATCTTCCGGATATCCGTATCCGGGGCAGTCAGCCGGATCGGATATCCGGAAGTACCGGATACTTAAAATATCAACCGGATAGGCCGGATACCGGATAGTCACCGGATATCCGGTCCATCCCTATTAACATATTGTTAATTATTATTATTGGATATAAAAATTCAACAAAAGGTCGAGGGGGAGGGTCTGTGGGAGGCGGTAATTTTAACTAGGAGTACTTTTAATTAAAAATTTTAATTTTAAGTAGCAATTTAATTCAAGACTTTTATTATTTGTCAAAATTAGAGATTATCGAAAAGCACTGTGCTAAGTAGAAAACTATCGCCATATGAAAAATGTTGCAACATTGTCTATGTATATTTATTCAAAGTAGGAGAATTAATTTATTAAAAACTTTGTATCAACTTTGAGGGTTATTATCACTGTCAATAAAATCATTCATCATAGTGTCTTAGTGAAGGTACACTTTAAAGAACAATATTTTTTAAAAAATTACAGCCGATTCATCGGCCCAATTTTGCCAATTATTAATAATCGGCAAAGTGGCCGATTAATCGGTAATGCCGATTAATCGGTGCATCCCTAGTTGTTAGTCTTCTGTGCTTTAGTGCAGTGCCTATAGACTGAAATTATGAGTGCTAAGATTCATACGCGTGTATTAGTGTAGTTGTCTAATTGATGTTTGATAAATCAGAATAACGTTCGCTCATCTATGTCGCAATTTCGTATTTATTGCATTGAAGAATTGGAGTTGAGCTGATTGGAGTGCCACTGGACTTCCCTTGAAGGTACCATATGGAGCCAAGTGGCGCCATATGGGTACCTTATGATATTGTGTTGTGAATTGCGAAAAACATCCAAAACTAATCTTTTTGGATGTGAAACGTTCAATCAGATTCAAAGATCCTTTTTTTTTTTTCAACGTTGCTGTAATTTTTTTTAAATTGTAGTCTAACATGGTATATCATTCTTTCAGACTTCGTATCCCAAGTAACACACTTCGTTTTATAAACGTTGTAAAATTGTTAACGTTGTAACTAGGGATGCACCGATAAGCAAATTGGCCGATTACCGATTACCGATTAATCGGCTGTTGATAATCGGCCGATTAATCGGTTGAGCCGATTAATAATAAGCACGATTGTTTTTCTACTACCAATTTCACCAACACTGTTTTTTCGCTCTTATACCATTCTAAGTTTTGAAATAGTAAGTAATATTTTTCTGAGGGATTTTTTTTTTCCAATTTTCTAGTTTTCACAAAATGATTTCAATATTTTATGTAATTTCTTAGAACAAATTTTCATATAACTTTCAATAATGTTATTAACACATTGTTTGTTATGTAACATAAAATGTAACTTAAAATAAAACATGACATAACAATTAGAAACAAAGGGGAGGGGGAGATCTGAGGAGGTCCACTCTAATTTAGGAGTACTTTCAATTCATATTTTTTAATAATTAGTAGCAATTTAATTCACTACTTTTATTCTTTGAAAATTAGAAGTTATCTAAAAGCACTGTGCTAAGGAAAAAATTATCGCCACATGAAAAATGTTGCAACATTGTCTATGTATATTTATTTCAAAGTAGGAGAATTAGTTTCAAAAAATTTTACATCAGCTGTGAGGATAATTATTACTGTTAATAAAAGTATTCATCATAGTTGGTATACTTTAAAGAATAGTATTTGGAAAATATTTTTTGGCCGATTAATCGGCCCGATTTTTCCGATTATTAATAATCGGCAAAGTGGCCGATTATGGCCGATTAATCGGTACTGCCGATTAATCGGTGCATCCCTAGTTGTAACAACCGCTTAAAAACGTTTGTAAAACGTTTAAAGGTTATTTGTGCTACCTGGGATGGTACACTGTTAAAACTACTGGTTGCACGAGACACCTTTAAATGTAAAACGCTGTCGCACCAGCGGCACCTCCTGAGGGGTGTCACTTGACTCCCTATGGCATCCTTGAAGGTGCCATTTGGCTCCAAGTGACACCCAATGGGTGTCTTATGGCACCCCAGGGTTACACCATAGCAGTGGCACCCTAAAGAGCCAAATGGCACCTTCGAGGGTGCCATAGAGAGTCAAGTGTTACCCTTCAAAGGTTGCCGCTGGTGCTACAGCGTTGTGCAACCTGTAGTTTTTCAATTCAGTTGTTGGAATTCATTGCAGTTTCAATTGATAGTTTGTCTTTTCTTCCCTTGCAGCCACGAGAGTGGGATCGACAACCCTTTCCGACCGGACGGCGAGCTGAGTCGGGAGGCGGACACCATAGTGAGCCTCATCAAGGAGGGCAAGCCCATCACCCCCGTCAAGATGGACGAGGCCGACCTGGACGGGGTCGTCCTGAACGGCTTCCCCCAGACGGACCAAATGGACTCTGCGCTGCTGTCTGGGCCCTCGGCCAACGGCAAGGAGGTCAAGGAAGTGGTCGTCACCCCCCACACGGCGTCATCGCCCTTGGGCGCCAAGTCGGGCGCCAACGGCCGCACCCCGAAGGATTCGCCCGCGGGCGTAGTCGAGATACAGCGCGGGGTCATCGTGCCCCCCACCGACGCCCCCGCCGTGGAACAGGTGGTCATAAAGAAGAAGCCAAAGTGCAAGTGTTGTGTGATTCAGTAGGAGAGGACTCGTTCTCCGAAATGGACACTTAAAAAAGATTCGATAAATATATATATATATATAACGGCGGCCTATTTGTGCGCTGGGTCGTCTCATACAGCTTATATTTTCCACTCTGTGTACCTATCTTCGTGGACTCGACAGTGACCGCGCCTTGCAGGAGATTTGCTGTTGGAGTCGCTGCAGTATTCCTCCAATGCGAATGGACAACAGCGGATAACACGTTGCCTGACATTGTCGGAAAATCAACAGTGATGGCGCTCAGTTCTGTTCTGTCGAACGTCGCTGCGCCTTAGATGATGGAACGGGAACTTCGGATATCCATGACCAAGTTGAGCTGTTTCCATGCTTCATTGCAGTAATACTGATCGGTTGAGATGGACATGGCCAATTTACTAAGCTGAGCTAGTGTCGCTGTGTTCCTCATTTTTATTACTGTAGCACAGAAACGTGGAGGGTTTTTCTGGAGCCGTGAATGTGCTCCTTGGAAACCACACGACGCCATTTTGGGAATCGTTCGTCGTCGAGAGTGTGAGAAGTGCTAATTAAACTATTACATTTCTGACGATCATTTTATTTTCAGCAATTGCAGTTTTACGCTTTTCGCCTTTTAACATCATTTAAAAGATTTAGCTGTACAATATTACAAACGTATGACTTAGTGATATTGCTTGCTTTTCCAACACTTGGTTCAGGAAATCAGCAATAGTGTTGCAAATATCGTACACGTCATCGCACATTCTGTCATTCAACGTTTTATTTTTTAAATGTAATAAGGATAACAACGATGCATTCAATATCTTTCTTTTCAACTGGCGTGATTTAAATATTTCAACAAACTCTGTTTCAGAAAATGGCGCAAGAATTAAAATTAAAGTTCTTTTTTTTTTTTTTGCTATAATATCATTCCAAAATGGGTTCATCCCAAATTTTAATTTTTCCCTAAGATTCTTCACTTTAAAAAAATGCTTAAAAAATGTCAAATATATTTCCTTGAAGCTACAATAAACGTCTCACTAAATTGTTGTTAAAAAAATACTGCGAAAACATTTCTGGTAACTAATTAAATTTCATACAAACACGTTATCTATATCAAAACAAGTTTTTTTTTTCGATAAGTAGTTGTGTATAAATTTTATTTTGTCGAAATTTGAAACCCACTTTTTTATGAGCATTTATTGTACTAGTGCGTGTATCCTCTACTACAGAATTTGATTTTAAAAATTAAGAAAAGAATCTGACTTCTTCAGGTTCAATAAATGGATTTATTAAAAAATATTATATTTCGCAACTTTACCATATCTGTGTGTTCCAGAGTCATTTATCACTTACTCTATATGCAAGTGTTTGAACATCGCTGAAGTAATGGATATTTAGTTTTTTATTACTGCTTGAACTGTTTGTCCATCTGCAGCAAACTCGACTCGTGTTAAAGCGCTTCGTAGCTAAACTAGCAGTCTCTAATATTTTACTGATGGTGCATACTTTTGTGATATTGTGCAGCGAAAAGACATTTCCTTAGATAGTGTCACTCTCAGGTGGGGGTACCGTTGCGAAAGTACAGCTTCAAAAGTGAGCCCGAACAGGAGGGGTGGGGAGAGTCTAAACATACCTAGGCTAATTGATGTTTCGTGTAATTAAGGATAGCTTTTATATGAGTCATGCATTTTAATTGTCATCTCAAAATTTTTATTCAATGTACAGAAATTTCTTATGGTTTTTAGACATTTTGTAAGCACCGTAGGAATTTAAAAAAAAAAGTTTTTTTCTTTAATTTAGTTTAAATTGAAAGTATGTTTTTGAAATTTAATATTTAAAACATTTTTGTTCGTTTTGAAAATCAGTTGTTGGTTTTTGGCACAAAATTTTGAAATTCGTCTTTTGTTTTATCAGAAAAAATTAAATGTGTAAAAAATAATTAGTGCTATTTTCAAAATCATTTCTCTCCTTCTTAGTAAAGTTTCCTCTTATTAATAACCCCCTTTAATGCATTCATAACCCCAAGCATGCTTCTGACGAGATGTATTTTTATAAGCAAACAATAAATAATAAGTGTTCTCTGGTGATAGTAGAAGATCATTTTAAGGCATCACAATTTTGGGAGTTATCTGTGTCACAAATGTACTGGAAGGAATTTTTCTTAACTGCTGGCATTGATATTGAAGAGGAGATCTCCTTTTGGAGCTGCTGATATTTTGAGCATGAAAAGTTGAGTAGAAGGAGCTAGAACATATTTTTAAAGTAAACTAAAGTTTCTTCAGTTGTACTTTTGCTCTTTGTTAATTTTGAAAAAAAAAAGTAAAGTTCTGTAGCATAGACATTTATTTTTTTGGTAATTTATTTTTCTATACAACAGAAATGATTTTACGTTTTCTCGCTGAAGATATGCATTTTGAGAAGAATTTTGCATAGTATCTAAAAGAGATGAATTCAATGAAAACATTACTTCTTAGACAATGTTAAGTGACAGAATGTTCAATTTTCAGTGCAATAAGCATGAGTGTAAGGATTTACTTTTTCAGCTTAAAATTGCCAATTTTAATCAAAAAAGCATGAGAAAATTTTAGGGAAGATAATTGCCATAAAAACTTCAGATTTCTTCTTAAAGGTGGTTTCAGAAAAATAAAATTTTATCACATTACGAAAAAGTGTTGCCATTAATAAGTTGTTGTTTGTTCGTCTAGAAAAGTTTTTATTTATTCTACTTTTATCTGTAACATAGTAGGTCAAATGAGATTTAAACTTAAGAAATTGGAAATGTGAGTTTTAATTGAATGAAAAAAGTCTCTATCACTAATCATTTAATAGCAGCTTTTAGTGAAACGAATATTGATTTTAATTCCAATGATGTTGAATATTTCTTTAGTGCCTGTATCATCCGCTGTTGATCCAAATATTTTTTTATCTAATATAATTTTAAATTTCATTCTAATAATTAAAATTTTTAAGACTTGTAACGATGTTTTATAAAGAAAACTTGTAGTGAATTTTCGGTTGTAATAATTTTATTATTGAACTATATTCAAAATGTTTTGCATGGATTTGTAAATACTCTCACTCGCATGAAAGTTAGTGTTATCTTTTACAAGAAGACAACTTAAACTATTTTTTTAAATTTATGTTGGTAAAATAAGAATATGAGAGAATAATTTATTAAATAAATTCGAGTCTTATTTGGTTTTGATAATTTTTATTTGATCTCATTATTTATTGTTGCATATGATTAAAGTCATGGTTCTTTTAAAAAATTGTTCAAATGTTTTATCGTTTTGTTTTATAGATATATATTTTGAAAGTCTATTTTTTCTGCAAAATTTTGAACTTGCAGTGTTTTAATCGTGTCTTGCGTTCATTGAATAGTCTTTCTTTATTTCTAGTTTAGTAAACAATGCAAAACAAAACTTTAAAAATTACTTTCTAAAAATTTGTTGTTTTCTTGTGAAATTCAGGGAAATTGACGTGGTTCCGATGACTTGTTTATTAGATGAAAAGGTTGTTAATATATAAAAGTCAAATTGTGTGATGTGCATTCTTTTTTTATCCGACATTAAAGATGAGCCTGAAAGCTGTATAAAGTCATTTTTGAGATAGTAAAGAATTTCATTTGAAAATGTCTTGTCTACTTCTTTTATTACCCACTCTCCAGATGGGGACTGAAGGGGCAAGTGGATAAAGGTGATATGTGACAATTTTTGAAACATACTTTTTACCATGGATGAAGGTGAGAAGTCCATCAGTTTCTTGTCCCCTTAGTCACAGAAATGATTGGTAGTTTAGAATATGACCCCGTTTTACCCGTTGAGAAAAATCCATTAAAAAAATAACACAACATATTTTTTGAAAGCTTTTTCTAGAAATTTAAAAATTGTCACATCACCTTTATCCACTTGCTCAAAAATTAATAAGTTAAATAAACTATAAGTTTTTTGCAACTTGTTCAGTACCGTAAAATGGGGTGTATAGGAACAGCGGGGTCAATCGGAACAAAACTTCCCGACCGTACAAAGAAATTCTTCATAAATATACTATTGGGTATTTTTCGTCATTAATTTTTTTTATAGAAAGGTAAGTTCATAGGAAGTAGGAAAAAATTACTTTTGTCGATCTGGCGACGCTACTGGCTTCTAAGGAGGGCTGCACATGGAATGCTAGAAAACATCACATTTTCATAGACTGCAAAACTTTATATGCAAGAACAAATCTTCTTATATTTAAAAGCTAAGAGTGGTATGTTTCAATTATACATGTATCTGAACAACAGACTACCACATTAGAATTTACATTTTTTATAAATTGTGTCATAAAAATGAAGAATTCTGAAAAATGACCTAGGAAAAAAAATTGCGGGGTGAATCAGAACACTTAGTTCTGTTGTTCCAATTCTAACTTATTTGAAGGAAACTGTTTAAAAAATCAAGATTCTAACCCCAATTCCTCTAATCAAGCCAAGGACAAGGATTTATTACTGTTTATCCCTTCTCGTGAGCAACTAGATCTTAGAATGACAAAAAGTTGCAGATTTCAAAAGATTTTTTCTCCAGGAGACTTCTTTATACTTAAAACACGAGGGGGAAAGTCACATAGACTTCATAAAAGTCCAGCACACAGACAGTGATGAATAAGCGAAAAAATATTTCAGGAGAATCCCCGAAACCCAGAGAGTTCAAGAACCTAAAGAAAAGGCAGAGTTCATCCCAGGAGATGTTATGAAAAAACTTAAGACAAGTCACGATTGCTAGTTTTAAGGACATGTTTGTGGACGACATGAGTGACTTCCATTCATGTTAAATCTTTGTATTTCAATTCAAAAGCATTTCTTAAAATTACTTTTCATTTTTATAAGTTCAAAATTATTTTGAATTTTGACAAATTATAAGCGTTTACTGGTATTGAAATTATACATTTATTTGACAGTAATTATCTGTTCTTATTCTCCCCCATCAATATTACTCATGTTTGTAAGACCTATTACAGGTTAAATTGAAAACAATAAAAATTTTAACATGTGTTCCGATTGACCCCTATCAGCGGGGTGATTCGGAACACCCATAATTTCCTATATATTTTAATAATAATTGTTCAAAATGTTTTGTCTTTGCTTGGAATATCAAAAGTAAAACAAGACCAAAGTTTTTACCCAAAAAATCAAATTAAAAAAAAATATTTTAACTGCTTTTTTTACAATCAAAGCTGGAAAGTGTTCCGATTCACCCAATTTTACGGTAGTGTTCCAACTTGTCTTTCACAATGTTCCAACATGACCTGTTTTGGGGCATTTTGGAGAAAACAGTTTTTCGTCAATACAATTGAAGGGGCAAGTGGATAAAGGTGATATGTGACCATTTTTTGAAACTTACTTTTTACCATGGATGAAGGTGATAAGTCTATCAGTATCATGTTCCCTTAGTCACAGAAATGGTTGGTAACTAAGTGCGGAATTCAAGTGAAACACGAACGATCGCAACTCACCAATGCAATCGCTAATTCCCAAATTTAGATTCAAGTGAAACGTTGCAATCGCTATTCTACAGGCCCGTCATTTAGGGGGGCAGGGGGGGGTCATTTGCCCCCCCCCCTGACTTTGAGAAATCAATGTATTTGCATATAAGTGGGCGTGGTTTTTGTTGTTTTCTGGTGATATTGTATTGTGTTTTTGCCCCCCCCCCCCTGGAAAAACTTGAAATGACGTCCCTGCTATTCTATTATTATTCAACGTCCAGTAGCAATTGCAATTGCGATCGCCTCGAAGCGATTACAATGGTATTTCAGTTGAGTTCGGCCCTAAGAATATGATCCCGTTGGAAAAAATCCATTAAAAAATAACTTTTTTTGAAAGCTTTTTCTACAAAGTTAAAAAAAACTGTCACATATCACCTCTATCCACTTGCCAATTCAATTGAAAACCTTCGTGCTTGGCAGTAGCGTACATAGACTAAGGTGCGCCCCCCAGCAAGATTTGTAAGTGCGCCCCCCACCCCCCTATTAAAATGTAAAAAATATTTTCCCCGTGTAACTTTTAGTGCTATTTTTCTGGATTGGGCGCCCTCAAACCTCTTGCGCCCCCCCCCCGCGCGCGCGGGGGCGCTACGTACGCCACTGGTGCTTGGCAAATACAGGGAAATAAAACACCACAAAAGTAAAAATGCACAAAGTTACTGGAAACTGCAGACACGAGTGATGGTTTTACATCTTAAAGCTCACCTTTTGCATTTAAAAACGGGTTCCCTGAAGCCCCAAAACAGGTGCCAGCCTCAGTCATCTGCAAATTTGTGCCTTTTTTAATGTGTTTTATCTTTCACTTTCCTAATGAGATTCAGCTCTGACTCACACAAAGAATGCTTTCACGTAAAGAGGTGTAAAATCAGTTCGATGCTAAAAAAAAAAGGTTTTTTTGCCAACTCTAATTTATATCTACAGTTACACTATAAAAAAGTTACATTTGCAGAATATTCTGTGGAAAAGTCTATTAACTTTATGTAGAAATGAGCCATTGGCAGCGACCCTCCTCGGAAGTCTCAAAAAAAAAAGTTTCTTTTGAAGGATTAAAAAGCTAACTATAAGCGGCAAATCGCCTTCAACTCAAAGAATTATCGCCTCAGAATAACAGATATCTGACGGTTATTTCTAGGAAAAGATGTCTTGTTGTTCTGAAGCGGCGAAATGAAAAACGTTCTGCATGAAATGCAGTAACCGCCACTAATAAAATCATTGGATTATAAAATCAGCCGCCTTGTAAAATCAAATCTGGAAGAACAGAATCATTACTATATTAAAACATGTAAAACACATCCTTTAATAAAATCAGAAGCGCTGTTTTATAAAATCAAGTTTTTGGCGAGTATATGTGAAAAAACAGAAGGGGGGAACACGCTTTTTCTTGTCTGAATAAAACCAGAATTTTCTTTCTCTTCAAGATTACAGAGGTTGACAATTTGAGTAATAACACAGGCCAACGATGAAAAAACTTTTTTAATGAAAATACCTTATTCTTATGTTGTTTAGGTTGCTGAATCCAAATATGATGCTTAAAAAGTTGTATCACCCACCATTTATTCACATTTTATAGTTACATTCATGAAATAAAGAAACATTTTTAGAATTTAACAGCTTTTTCATAGTTAAGATAACATGAAAAAATAGGTCTAATGAACAAAGATGATGTTGGCAGCACTGCTGAAACACATGCTACAACATGATGGGGGATTACTGTTGGTCACTTCACCGGGAAGTTCAGCAAGCTATTCATTGCAGGAAAAGCTACACAAGAAGCTTCAAGGAAAAAAGGGAAAGAAAATATAAAGCAATTCCAGTTGACAAGTGAACCTTGTATCATCACATAAAATTACTATTCCAAGTATTTTACTGTAAATACAAACCATTTTTACGATTCTACAGTGTTTCATTGATTTCCCTATATACTGTAAATGGGTATTAGACTATATAATAAAATACATTTTGCTTGGAAACTAAGGGTGATACATAAAAACTACAAGCAGATTTGGATTCAGCACATAAAAATCTATCAAGATCAGCTATTAAAATTAAAAAAGTTTTCAAAAAGGTTTTTTTTGTTGGCCTGTGTAATCAGTCGCTAAAAAACATGCCTAAACGTCAAGTTTAAGAATGATTTTTTCTTTCAGAACTACAATAAGTCAGTATTTTAAAACCCTTGTGTAATTAAAAAATGTACTTTTTCCACATCAGTAAAATTCGAATTGTGTTTTAATTAACTTAATATAAAATATAGATAAAAGTAATTAATTTATTTTTCATTTGTTCAAACTTTAAAACCTTTTCTTTAATCAGCCGTTTAATGAAATCAAATATCCTCGGAACAAATGTGATTTCAATAAGCGGACGGCACTGTATCTCGATATTCAAAATTAAAAACCGATGATATCGATACATTTACCCAAAAAACATCGATGTTCTGAAACCACAAAATTTTCCCCCAAGTATGTTCATATACAGACGGGAAGACAGAATTCACAAACCGTATTTGTTTATTTAATAACAAAGGTATTAGAATTGTCTTCTCAAAGTTGATGATAAAATTAACATTTGAAATTACGTAGTACGAAGGAATAAGGTACTCATTTAAGTTACGAAACAATGAAATATCAATGCAGATTGATAGAAGCTTAACATTTGCTCCCTACAGTAATGTAATCACTAAAATTGAATTATTTAATGGTTAATGCGAATGAGTTTAATAAAGGAGAAAATAAAATATAAAAGTTAGTAGTTTTCCTAATAGGAACATGTGATGCCAAGCGAAAATAGTTGAAGTAACTTTCCTTTTTAATACGCTTTTGTTAGTTTCACATATGGGTTTGTATGTACAGTCGTGCACGCTTATTAGAATATCGGTTAAAAGAATATCTCGCTTAATGTAATACATTTTTAATGTACCAAATCATTGCAATGCATTATTTTTATCCCGGATAAGAGAATATCCCGCTTACTAGAATATTTTATCTTGGCAAAATGGCTATTCCATTAAGCGGGCTCAACTGTTTGTATAAAAAAAAGCATTTTTATTTTTCAATAAATCTTGCATTGAAACATTATTTTTCGTTCTTGGCAATAAATTTGTATCTTGAAAAAAATAGCGAAAAATAGCGAAATTTATTTTTACGTGAAGCAAAGTGAAAAAAAAATTTTTTTTTTTTTGATGAAATATTTTTTATTTGATTATTAGAAATATTTTTCTTCCAATCAATGTGAAACAAAACGAAAAAATAGATTAATTAATAAATGGGGAACATTGTATGAAGAAAATAGCGCATGAATTATAAAATTAGTGTATAAGCGGATAAATAAGTGAGTTAATAAATAAAGGAATGTCAACGAACTAACAAATGAATACATAAATGATTCAATAAACGAATGAATAAATAAAGGAAATATCCTGTTATATGAACGGGGTAGTAAATGAACATTTCACTTTGGACTTGACAAATTGTGTATCAAGCAGTTCAAATCAGACCGTGCCTAATGTTAAATACAACACCTGGACACCAGTAGGTTTTGCTTTTAGTATTTAAAATGTACATTACAAAAACTGATTCATTTAATGATAGCAAAAATTATGCTTGCCTAATTCAATTTTTTGGGTTTTATATTTTGAAAATGACTCCTATAATTATACTTTCATCTAGGGATGCACAGATTAATCGACCACTTTGCCGATTGTTAATAATCAGCAAAATTTTACCGATTAATCGGCGAAAAAATATATTTTTTATTATTAGTTTTCAAAGTCTACCTTCACTAAGAAATGATGAGGAATTGTTTAATTAACGGTAAATTCTACCTTCACTAAGAAATGATGAGGAATTGTTTAATTAACGGTAAATTCTACCTTCACTAAGAAATGATGAGGAATTGTTTAATTAACGGTAAATAAATGCATTTTCTGTTATCCTTACTATAACAAGTAGTATGAAAGTGCACAGAGTAAAAACGAAACAAATAGTTCGTGTAGTGCGTAAAACTAAAAGGAATAGTAAAAGATAGTCTTCACAGCCGATATTCATATGACACTGTAAGGGATAATTGAAGAGCTAAGTGGATAAAGGTGATATGTGACATTTGAATTTCGCCGATTTACACAAATTCAAACTAGTGTATATTTATGTGTGTTAAGGGGTTACAGTACCTTTCTAACAATTTTCTTAAATTTATGCGAAAACTGTAATTCTTTGAAATCTTTGTTTCTGTACTTGTGTAACAATTAATAATTTGTTTTCAAACATTAACATTTTTGCCCACTTTTTTTGAAAATTTGAAAAATTTAAGAAAATTTCAATTTTTTAAAAACTCTAAAGCTTTTTTGTTTTTGCACTAATTTCAAAATTTCTTTTTGCTAAATGATCACAAGAATAACCTCTAAAAATCTGTGCATTCATTTTCTTATACAGGGTGTCCACTCCAATCGTGGACCAATAGCTAATTTCTAAACCGTTAGAGATAAGCATATAGTT
Organism: Uloborus plumipes; assembly: GCA_038373865.1. NCBI lineage: Eukaryota > Metazoa > Arthropoda > Arachnida > Araneae > Uloboridae > Uloborus > Uloborus plumipes. The sequence goes on from JAXGGA010001848.1 coordinate 87,744, forward strand.
TATTTGGGAAAAAATCTCCAAATTATGAAAGGAATTTTGTGTCTATTCAATGTTTTTCAAAAAATCAAATTTTGAAAGAGTTACGAAATTTAAATTTTTATACAGCCACCCAGTCCTATCAATCATATTTAGTAAAACATTCTTGACACTTTAACGTTTAAAACTAAAAAAAATCACTCTTCTACGACAAAAATTGACCGAGTTATGACGTTTTGAAAAATCAAGATTTTGAAGGATTTCGCATACGGTCCCTTAAGCGATCTCTCGATGACGTCATGAAACAATGCAAAATCTTGATTTTTCAAAAGGTCATAACTCGGTCAATTTTTGTCGTAGAAGAATGATTTTTTTCAGTTTTAAACGTTACAGTGTCAAGAATGTTTTACTAAATATGATTGATAGGACTGGGGGACTGTATAAAAATTTAAATTTCGTAACTCTTTCAAAATTTGATTTTTTGAAAAACATTGAATAGATACAAAATTCCTTTCATAATTTGGAGATTTTTTCCCAAATAAACTATATGCTTATCTCTAACGGTTTAGAAATTAGCTATTGGTCCACGATTGGAGTGGACACCCTGTATATTGATTTGAAAATATTTCGTGGCCTTTCATGTAAAAAATTCTTAGAAAATTTTGTTTTTCGAAGTTTAACAACCTCTAAAAATTTTAGTAATTTATGAAATGCTTATTCAATGCAGTTTTGTTAAATATATTATCCTAAATGCAAAAAATATTGCTTTAAAGTTGTATCTTTAATAGAAAAAGTTCCTTAGCATTTCCAGTAACATAGAAACACTAAAAACTGATCATCGAGAAGAAGCACTTCAAAGTTTTGCTTTTCCATTAGAACACATAGCATGGATGCCCTAAAGTCACTTATAACTTTTTAAATAATTTAGCTGGAGCAATGCTATTTTTTCCGAGTGTTTAAAATAGCTTATAAAGAAGAAATAAATAATTTCCTGCAAACATAAATGTAACGCGTAGTACGAAAGTAGTAAGTAAAAACAAAACGAAAATTCTAAGAATGAAATATAAAAAATAATGCTCACAGTTGATATATGTTCTTCAATAAATTAACTTTCTGTCTTGAATACATATTCATATATAGACAATGTTGCAATATTTTTCTTGCATCGATACTTTTCTCTTTACATAGTGCTTTTAGATATTCTCTAGTTTTTACACAGAATAAAACTCTTGAATCAAATGGTTGCTAATAATTGAAAAATAAGTTTAAGCTAAAAGCACTCCTAAATTTAAGTGCTCACCACAGCCCTCCCCCCTCTAGTTTTTTTCTAATGTCTAGGTAGAGTAAACAATAATGTACTATTTATATTGCATATCAATCTAATTTTAACAACAGAAAAAGAAAATTAGTTTGAAGAAATTGGAACAAATTTTTAAATTATTTTGGAAAAATGAGGGAAATGGAAAAAAAACCTGAGAAATAAATTAGCAACTATTTCTAAAATCCCAATTCTAAAAGAAAGAAAAAAAAACCAGTGATAGTGAAATTGGTAGCATTAAAAATTACCATCATAATCATCATCTCGCCATATGGCGCAGTTGCATTTAGTTCTTCTCAGAACAACAAATCGATGTGCATTTTTAATACCGTGCATTCGCTTTCCTAACACTCGAATTTCTGATCGGAATGCCAATTTTACTCCTTTCTGCCCTTCGAGGGGGGGGGGAATGTTACTCATCTAGATGAATGCTCATCAGAGCCTGATCATTCTGACATTGGACATGGGACACATTTCTATTTCAAGCCCTCCACCCCGTTCTCATATCAGTTTCGTGTTACGAGTAAAACAATTCCTACAATACCAGAAAAAAATAAAAGTTTTGTGCAAAGATCGAACTTAAAAAAATAATAATAACAATGCTATCGCATTATTAAGAGAAAAATATATGTCGACATACACAGTAGCCTTTTAGGAAGATAGTAAAACATACAGTAGGCATTTTTGTAAAATATACAGCACCGTGAATAAGGGTTACTTGGACCCAGTGGTTGGAAAAACTACATATTTTTCGTAGCGAACTACAACTACAACTACTTTCTTATAAATGTAGTTAACTACAGCTACAACTACTTTTTTTCAAATGTAGCGAGCTACACTACTTTTGAAATGTAGTTGCTACTTCGCTACTTTTTAAAAAATAAATAAATAACAAGAATACACCGTTTGAGGATCGACCGAAAGAATTCGAAAAGTGCTTTAGATTAAAAAATTACCTCATTCGAATATGGAATAAAAATAGGAATTGTCTTTGAATTCACTTGTGACTTTTCCGTTTTGTTCCTTTTTTTTTGCTAAAATTTGTCCTTTTTAGATTTTTTTTACAATTTTTACGAATATTCGACACAAGAAAAATCTTGTTTTTTTCCTTCGTTCTCTTTTTTTTTAATTTTTTTTCATTTATTCATTTATTTTTTTAATTTAAAAGTAATTTTCAGAAATCGCAACAAACTACAATTTTTTTGTATCGCGCTACTCACTACTCTACTTTTTTTTTAAAAGTAGTGCGCTGCACTACGAACTACTAAAAAATGTAGCTACTACAGTAGTTTCGCTACTTGTAGCGCGCTACTTCCGACCACTGCTTGGACCCTAGGGGGTTACTTGAGCCCATTACAGTAAAATGATAAAATCTGGGTTTGGTACTTATTAGTGGAAGACTTGCCCGTGGTTCCTCGTTTCTCCGCTAGGTAGAAGCACTCTGCAGTCTCCAACACTAATACCAAACCCAGATTTTATCATTTTACTGTAATGGGCTTAAGCAACCCCCTAGGCTACAAGTAACCCTTATTCACGGTAGGCATTTTGTATTTAAGAGGCATTGGATAAAGAAAGGGGATTTTGTGCCCCCCCTGAAATCTAAGAGGAGGGGCCTGTGCCCCGTGTACCCCTGCGGTAATCAGGCTTTGATGTTCATACTCCTTTTATTTTGTGAATATTAGTTAGACACACTTTGTATGACTGAGATGGAAACACCCTATTGACACTTAACAAACAAAATAATTTTCTAAAAAAAAAACACTGATCTAACTAAACTACACTGCAAGGTTTCTTGACAAAAACATCGTGACGTCAGCGTGACGTTAGCCTATGAAAAACGAGCTAGATAAAACGTCACAGCCTACTTGACCAATTAGAGGAGATCGCTGACTGCTTGTGAGCTCTTGTTGGCTCCGCCCGTTGTGACGTTCAGTGTCAACTTAAGTTGCTGTCTTTGTACAGTGAAAATGCTGGATATGGATGAAATTGCTGATGCACATTGAACAATAATGAAGTTTTCAGTGTCAACTTAAGTTGCTGTCTTTGAATAGTGAAAATGCTGGATGTGGATGAAATTGCTGATGCACATTGAACAATAATAAAGTTATATGCGATGAGTTGCCGTCCATATGCCAGGCCAGGGCGAGGCAGAACTATAAGCAAACTCACCCACAGCTCGGTAATGACATCCTGAGACTGCACCTCCGTCTTTATTAGGAACTCATCAGTCAGGAATATCCCATAACCGAACTGGAGGCAAATATCGTCTGATCTTCTTTGGTAAAACCTTCCGCGCATTTACGCATGCGGTCTTCTCTGATCTTACCAAAGTAGGGGTGATAGGTAAGACAACAATAAGGGGAAGAATAATGAGAAGCATTTTGAGCCGTGTCAAACAACGTAGAACGGTGCTAATTTCAAACACCTAGTTTAGTTGAATATGTCAAAAGAAAAAGCCAAATGCAAGTTTTGAATTGTAAACTTTGGTAAGTTCCCACTCACAACCCATCACCCCCTTTTTAAGTGAAATGGTTCGCGAGCTTGGCGCGGTTTTCATGGATAGACAGTAACCTGTTATTGTATATATAGCTCAGATAAATAAATTTACCTTAATCCTGCAGTCTCGGGATTTCATGACCGAGCGGTGGGTGTGTGTATTTGCTTATAACAATTAAGTTAGCCTGTTATTACACTCATTTATGGTATCTTTAAGCTAGACACTACGTCCCATTTTTCATGACTTCAAAAGAAGCTGAAGAATGCATATTCCATGGTTCTTATATCGTTCCGCGTGTGTTTGATCACATTGTGTGTAGAGCGAGTCAAAAAAGAACTGCGAGCAAAGCATCTTGCCTCATTCAAACACACGATCATGATTTAAATAATCACAAACAGAATGACCTAGGACAGCGGCGGGAACCGCTGAACCCCTGGCCTCCTTAACTGCTGTCAGACAGCTGACAGACCAAGCGCATTCTACCGCTCATCCACGCAGATTCCCAACTAATTTCTATTTCTATTCTAGAAGTCAATAAACTTCGACACACATGAGGACTGCGTACTATGCGCCTTGCCTCCACAGATAGTACAATACAGATTTTATTGAAGGAAAGAATTTACAGCACAGAGAAGGAAGTTACACCCAGGGCAAAGGTGGGAATCGAACCCACGCCTCTTGAGATTACAAACTGACGGGCAGACCCACTGCGCCGTTGAGGCCCCGAAAGATTCCCAACTAAATCTTCATTTATTTATTTTTTTTATACAGAGGTTATCAGCTTCGACATACAAGCACTAGACAGATTTACGATGCAGAGAGGTTGAAATAACATCTATGGGCAGGGCGGAACTCGAACCTGCATCATATTGCGTACAAGGAGAAGACTCTACCTCTAGGCCACCGAGGCCCCAAAAGTAAAACGTAGCAATAAACTCCGATAAGAAGAAGAATTCAATTTAGATTTCGTAGAGTAGTAGTTGATGTAACTTGTATAAAACGGGTCCTATGTACACGAGCTCGAAATATGTGTTGTAAATAAACAAATAAAATAAAACTTGTATAGGATTTCAACTATAGCATCAAGTCTTGAAATGGATGCTTTCGATGTTCAAAATTGAGAGAAATAACAGAATTGGAAAAAGAACTATCTCCGATGTACGAAATACCTAACACTTATAACAACAAGGTAAGTGACGTGGTAGCTCTTTTGTGAACACTAATATTAAAGAAGTAATGATTGGACATGTCATAGGACATATAGCGTGCCGGGGGAGGGGGCGGGAATCTGTCTGTGTAGAACTTTGAAATTTAACGATTTTGTTGATAGGTTGCTCTTAACTCTGTTGATTCAAATGAGCATCATTTATATAAGTGATTGAGATTAGTTAACGGATAGTTTATCTTTTAAAATCTTTTAAAATGCACGTGTGAATTGTCGTTCCTTTCTGTTCGTGTTTTAAAAAAAGCTTCTGAAATTTACAGGATTTTCTCAAAATTCATCCATTGCACAAATTAAAAAAAAAAAAAATAGTACTATGCATGATCTGATATAATATTTTTCAATATGTTTCACACTGAGTGTTTTCCCTTTTCAAACAGATTGGAACAATACGCAATCTTACAGAACCAAGTAGAATTAATAATTTCTACTAATGTCTACTTTATACAAAGACGTTAAAGTAAAAAGTATTTGTTTGCGTAGTCAGCATTGATTATACGAGGGGGGGGGGGGCATCTGTTTTTGTGCCATATTTAGACTAGTTTTTGGTGTATTTACGCCGTCTCGGAATTGAGGAATTGTTCTTGCACTTTTGAAGTACAGTAAATTCCCGATTATCCGCGGCCGGATTTTCCGAGATTTGGATTATCTGCGAGTGTTTCACGCTTTCATTTTCTTTTTTTCACGGTGATGGTTTGCTGATCGCAGAAAAAGAAACGTGCATTATTCGTCTTTTCTATAGCTTTTTAGAGATATTTTTTACATAATAATGTTATTAGTTTTAGCTATAATTTAAATGTATGTAGTACTATGGACTTTGTGTTAGATATTTCATAAATTAGTATCAATAGTACCTAGCTGCTGTACGTAGCTATATTGGTTTGATCCTCCAAGTTTTGTGTCATAGAAATTACACTGAAGTAATTACAGTGAACTCTCACCTATACGCCGCCTCGTTTATGCGCCTTTTTCACTTATACGACGATTTTGAATGGTCCCAGCACATTCTATGGCATAGTAATGATAGTATCATTCGTTTATGCGTCGCTCTAAAGATAAATATTTCACTTATGCGCCGAATTTTTTTTTTCAATCTAAAAAAAATAATTTATTTTCTTTAAAAAATAAGCATTTTTCTTAACTTTCCTTTTCAATCCTTTTTTTTCCCTTTCCTGAGCCCCTACTGTTCAGGGAAGGCATTTTCCCGCATAAATTAGAGTTTGGAGAGGGACAATCATCTATTGCATCGTTTTAAAGGGAACAGTTTGTAATTAGGTATGCTACAATTTTTGTTTTCTATTTATCATTGTAGTTACGTTACAGTAATTGCCAAACCGTAGTGATGTGTCCCTTTTCTATGGAAACATTTTTATTCATTCTCTCATTAGAAACTATTTGGCGTTTTAGTCCTTTAAATAGGCTTGTTCACTTATACGTCTCTTTCACTTATGCGCCTTGTTCTGTCGGTCCCTTGGGCCGGCGTATATGTGAGAGTTCACTGTATAATCGCGGGTTTTTAAAGTAATTAAATCACTCCTAAAGGAAACATGATTTTTCTTTTTCTTGAAATTTTGACAAAAATAAAGCTAGACAGTGGAGTAGAAAGAAATAAATGAAATTGATACACAATATTCAACATAATATTCATGATGGGTACTATTTTCGAAAAAAGGACCCACTCGGGGCCGACGAGAGGACATGTCAGGCACGAGGGCCCATTCCAGGGGGGGGCGACCAATCTGGCATAGGGCTCCAGGTTCTTGGGGAACCCTAGACCTACTCATGTTAATTTGGAATTGTTTCATGTTTTCTCCTCCTCTCTACTGTGAAAGATAAAGCCATTGGAAACCATTCTTTTCTATAATTAGCACAGATTCTAATTTCTCAGTAGAGTATATTTTGGAGAACGGACAGTAATTTTTTCTAGTACTTTTTCTAGATTTGAAAAGTTCTTTTAAAACCATTTTTAGCTTGAGGTACGGAAAAGAAATTGCAATTCTCTCACCTTTCCCCCGTGAGAAATGTTTTTAATATTGCTGGTATCACTCCTTTTTTAATGATTTTTATTTTGATCTCATTATATTCTAATGTAATTATTTTTAAGCAGCAATTTGTTAAAATTTAAAACAGAAATTGTTCCAATCAAAGTGCATTTCAGCACGCTATTTCCTCACGCACCGAAAAAAAAGCCTGATCGATTGTTTTAGTTGGCGGTAATAACAATAGATGGCGCCACGGACCTGCCATATCTAATGATCTAGTGTTGCCAAAATTTCTGAGCTAGTCATTATAAAAATAATAATAAACGATACGCGTTCTGTGTTGGGGGGATATTTCCGTTCGTCAACCTGAGTTCCGAATTTTCTTCTGAGTCACGGGAATATCGAAAGTGGATTCTTCTAAGCATGCGCCGTTATGCTATCGATTTTGGAATCGAATTTCTGCCTCTCCTCAGCGGTTGATTCATTTCTTTCCTCATTCTATTCCGACTTATTTCATGGTTTCGCTGCACGCTCCAATCCGTCTTTTTCTTTCGTTAGTTCTGAAAGCTGAATTGGTAATACAGTTTGAAATATCCAATTTTGAGCTTCACCCTTTCATAAGTTATTTGTATTTTTGTCATTTCTGCATACCTTCGCAGCCGATTTGGAAAATTGATACTGAACAAATAAAGTGAAGAAGATATCAGTGAGATACGGATAGAAATCGAACTCCCCCCCCCCCCCAGAGAGACTTTCGAATAAAAAATTATTTGAAAGCTATCGTGTGCCGGATAGAAATGCTCTTTAAAAAATGCTGTCACTCGACTTTATATGTTCCACTAGAATTAGTTAAAAAAATATTTCACAAAATTAAAAACATTTTATGGCACCGCTTTTAATTTCAGTTTAAAGGATATGCATCAGATCAAGTAGAACTATCAACTTTCAGGGGGGGGGGGAGTTGGAATGAATGAGATTTGAGAGATGTTTACTCTACCGTGTTTAGCGCAGTGTACGATATATGTCTGTATCAGGCTTAAATAAGTTTAATATATGTGTCTTGTGAAGTCAGTGCTTTTGTTGGTAGATAGTGCAATGCATTATTAGGCAGGTTAAAAGAGTTACTTTTTGTGGCATATATTTAAACATTGAGGCAGCTTTTGCACTTAAGTTCTGAGTTTCCTTCTTAGAAAATGTGTAGTGGATGTTCAAACTCTTTCTGGCTTTTAGAATATATCATGGTTCGTTTCAATACCACGTTAGGTAATTCTCAAAAACTGATATAACATGTCTGAGTTTTCGTCTTCTCATTCGCATCCATTTAAACTAAATCCGAATGTAGTTTATAATCGCTTGGAAGAGCAGGAAGTTTTGCTGGTTTGCAAGAGTTGTCTCTTTTGGCATGAAAAAGCAATAAATTAATATTTGTTCACATAGATAGCAGTGTGAGTACCATTATTTATGGAAAAAGTTTGATAGTTGAAAATGAAAAAAAAAATCAATGCATTGATTTTTAATTATTTTTTGGGTAACTTTCTGGCAGTGCGGGTTAAAGACAAGTAAGCATCAGACAACAAGAAAAAATGTGCAAGTTTCATGAAAATCGGTCAAGAAATAACGTAGATATGATCAATTATAAGATCGAGCGGCCGCTATCTTTGATGACGTCATAGCAGGAAAATACACCAGGTGGGGGATGATCACCCAAATCTAAAATGTCTCCTAGGACACCTACTAAACATTTTTTGAAAGAAATTATCCCTACTTAAATTTCCTGAAGTAGTCTTGAGCATTTTTATAGCATTAAAAGAGCAAGTGGCAGTCATCTTAGATGGCGTCATAGCGGGAGAATGCACCACGTGGCGGATGTCCGCCCGAGTCCAAAATACGTTCTAGGACACCTACTAAACAGTTTTGAAAAAAAAAAAAAAATCTATACTCGAACACTCCTACAGAAGTGCTGTTAGATCCAGGACTAACTGGTGCTCGGGAGAAAGAAGCATGACATAGATAGATAGATAAATACGCTCAGTTTTCAATAAGTGATCAAACCAACGGGGTGAAAATTGTTTGAGTTTTTTTTCGTTCATAGCATAATTTTCGAAATGACAAGCTTGTTTCATTCGCCCCGATTAAAAAGTAAATTGCTAACTTTTAGAAACATTTGAATCAATTATCATTTTTAAAACTTTCTAACTTTCTGTTTTCTTTCTCCCTTTTTTTTTTCAAAAAGTCGTGTGCTTTTTCCATTCCTCGACAATAAATCTTCCATTTTCAACTGAGACCGATGCATCAAACTCCATATCTCAAGCTCAATAAGGACTTTCCATAAATTTGAGCCTTATCCACAACGAAATCACAAGGCTATTATACATCATTTCTGACAATCAAAAAATTTGGTCTTTCCCAAAAGCTGGCGTACAGACGATTTTGCCCGCAATCGATATAAACGACGCGATTACGATTTGCCACTGAGGAAATAAAACAAACGCCTCTGTCAGTTTTATTGCTCCCCACAAATCACGGGAATTCCCCGGCAGTAGTTAGTTAGGATAATTAGTTTTTATTGTAAGTGCTGCGACAAATGACCTGACAATCTCTGTAAAATGTCTCCAGGGATTAATGAAGAAGCATTGGAAAGCGTCATGTACGATGCTTGTTACTGCTTAGAATTTATTTCTGAAATTGCTTTTGTTTAGTTCAGCTGGGTTTTAGATTTAGTCGGTTTGAAAGTTTGTTTCCGATTGTATGTGTACGTGACAGTACTGAATGTTACTAATGTCTTGAAAAATCAACTTTTCAGGGACAGTCATTTAGGAGTGAGCCGTGTCGGTTAACTTTGCTTATCTTCAAATATTCGACCATGTTTGACTTTTAAAAGTAAGAAGGCCTAATGCTATGAAATAAGTTTTCGACTCTTCACTTTACAAAAATAAATTGGCTATACACACAAATCTCTTTACAATCAATACCTATTCAACGAAATAAACTCAACGAATATAATTCAACGAATATAATTCAACGAATTTTTCCCTTCTCTTAAAGTTAAAAGATTTTTCATATATGGTACTGGAAACTATGCTGCACATTTTCAGGAAATTATTCAAAACGAATCTATTTGAGTTGTGAAACTTTGAAATTAAATAGTTCTTGAGATTTTAAAACAATTATATTTTTACCTGTGTTCAAGTCATCATTTATATTTACCTAACACAATCGCAATGTTCTTGAATAATGAGAAACATAGCACGAAAGGGTATTTTTCTTCAGATCCCGCATAAGCCATTATCCACTGTTGGACATCCGCAATAAAAGTTGCACAATTAATGATTGTAATAATTAATCTTTCAATAATTATCTCATACCGGCATAACTCGGGTAGAGATTTTTAATCAATAATTTAGTCTCCTTTTTTTAATAACTTTCCCAAACAGTTAAAAAAAAGATAAAAACAAGTAAGAGCACGAAAGAGCGCTAAGTATCCCATAAAAATATTGAAAACCGATTAAGTGTAAAATATGCATTTAAACTCAATTAATATTCAAAAATTGAAAGCAGGATTATGCGATGAGATAAATTCGAGTCGGCTGTTCTGTCTGTTTTTCAGAACACCCACCCCCATCGCCCCATCCATCCATCCAAATAAAAAACAATTTGTTTCGGAAAAAATACAATTTTCAGAATTAAAAAATCATCGCATACAGGTTTGGAATTCATTTATTTATTTATTGAATGCCCATTCCTTCATCACGCCGAATTTCTAACAGTTATAACCTTGCATGAATTCTAGTCTAGCTTTTCAGTTTTTTTTTTTTTTCGTACTAAATATCATACGAAATGAACACACATAAATCGTATTTTGTTGCTAGATATACTAATACGTACATACGTAGTTTTTTTAAATGTGTTTTACATGTAATGTATAGTTTAAAACAGATTAATAATTTTCTTTTTTCTTATATTATCTTCCTATCATTCCTTGTTTCATGTTATCCGATATTTTAATTAATTTTCTTAAAATCGTGCTCATGTTCAAATATGTTCTTTGAAAAACTTGTTTGGGATTTTTGTTTTCCGGTAAATGGCAAAAAATGGAGGTGTGGGAGAGGATGATACCATGAATTGCCGTCATGAGTACCCCCCCCCCCCTCCTTGATAACTGGCTAAATCTATAAGCTTCCTTCAAAAATTTAAAAATCATTTAAACTTATAGGAATGGACGTTTATCTGCAAAAACTTTACCACTGGATTTTGTCAAATTTGGATTCAAAGTAAAAAACACCACAAATCTTACTCAGACAGTAAAGCACATGTAAAATTGTAAAACTTTACTCACTTTGTTGCAGTAAAGCACTACTAGTGTCCTGCTACGTATATTGAAAACATAACATGTTTCGAAAAAAAAATATTTTCAATGTTCAAAGGTACCCCACGTTCAAGGGCGCCTTCTCTTCCTAACGTAAATTAAATGTTCTCCATTGTCAAAACACTGCTTTGGAAAGACCCTATAAGAGTAAAATGTGATTTATATTGCAATAACTATGGTGCGATTAAATTGATGTACAATTCTTTGAAAAGGTAGAATCTGTTTTTCAAACTAATGTTAAATGGTGCGTAAAAAAGCGTGAAGTCATAAAATAGAGCTCTACTAAAGAATAAATGTATATTAAGCTCACTTTATTCTCCTGCTTTATTTAATATTTGGCATATATACCTTTTAGTTTTACGAACGCTATCTTTCTGTAATGTGATTTTTTGCTCCACCAAAAATCAAATTTAGAAAAATACCGCACAATCAATACGCAATAAATTTAACTCATTTTGAAAACAACAGTTCAATCATGGGTTGGTTCAGTTTATTTCATAAAACATCAGAAATTTGTTTTTGTTAGAGCAAATGTTAGAAAAAGAGAAATGAACAAACAAGAAACATCGTAAGCGTCTAAAAAGAAAAATAAATAAAAATGTATTCTTTAAAAAAACGATACCACTCGTTTAACTTCTTTCTATCAAAATTAATCCAGTGGACGAGATCGTAGCAAATCAAGCGAAAAAAAAGAAAGAAAAAGTTCAAACTTTTTAAATGTAAAATTCCCCAAGTAATAAAGACGAAAAATCAGTTGAATAAAAAAAAAATGCATTTACTCTACCTCAGTTTAAAAAGAGATCTGAAAACTTTCTTATAATTTCCGTCATTGCAGTTCTTTCGCGAAGTTTTTATGCTGTAGAAAAAGTTTCTAAAAGCAACTTTTATAATTGATAAGTTAGTTTTCTAAAGAATATTTTTTCTCTTTCTTTAGCTTCTTTTTTAAAGCGGTATAATTCTACTTGATGAGGCGTTTTAAATTAGTGTATGAACTTTTCGGTAGTTTTACCCATTCTTTTATAAATTATTATCCAAAACTCGTTTGATGTCATTAACTATTCAGATAGTCATTTGGTGACATGATTGCTCTTGATTAACGCAATTTTTATTAATTACCTTCATGCTTCATTTTAAAATCATCTTACTTCATTAAAATGCATTCAAGGCTATAGCGTACACAAAAAAAATTGTTTTTCGATTATTGATCTATATGTCTAAAACTTTGTGTGCTTGTATATTTACTACATCTAAAAGTATTAAAAAAATTGGTGAAAAACGATGAATACTTTTTTTGAAATTTAAAATAAAAAAAGAAAAAATTAACAAAAATTCCCAAATTTCACATGGCTCCATACATCACAATATTTATTGGATTATAACTAAACTTTAGAAATACATTAAGATACTGCCTAGTTATTATTTCATAGTTGAATTTTAGTCATTACAGTTCTGTTAAGTTAGAAAAGTGACTTTTTTACTGTTAAAATTACCTTATTTACTGAAAAATTCATATAAATTTTCATTTTCAGCCATCTTTTATAAACTATCTCGTAAAACATTACATGTAATGCATAAATTTATGCAATCATGCCTAATGGAATGGAAATTAAGTGGAAATCTCAAAGTTTGAAAAAAAAATTTGACGCATGGAGCAATTTGAAATTTTGTTTAAAAAATTTTCAAATTTTAAATTTCAAAAAAAGTATTCATTGTTTTTGCACCAATTGTTTTTATGATTTCAGATGTAGTAAACATACAAGCACACGAAGTGTTAGACATATCTGTCAATTATAGAAAAAAAAAATTGTGTCCACTGTAGCCTTAACAGTGGAGATGTAAGACTTACCACTATAAATTCAAAAACATCCTAAATGTCATGAGACTGACTCGTAACTTTTTAAAGGTTAGTGCTACCAAACACACAATAGTTTTTTTTTCCTTAATCATTGGTGAGCGTCCTTTGTGGGTTCATCTCGAAACTTTTTGATCGGTGTGTTATTTATTTCTTTTTGAGTACTTTGGTCTATTGTTTGCTGTTGAGTTTGATGGGTGACTTTTCGCTCGTTTTTGCTTTTCTTTTATACTCCTTGAAAAAATATTTATATAAAAATGCACATTAGAGTCGGAAAGTTGTCTTACTATTGTTATTCTTTTCTTTCGTACTCTCGTTCTTTGTCTCCTTTCAGCCTCAGTGTTTTTCTTCCTTATTTCTGAGCAATCACAAATTGCTTATTATCTTTAATTTGACGGTAGTTGATATTCCTTTGATTTTTCATTTCACCATGATGGTAAAAAGAAGTTTAGCTCTTTGTTTTTTTATATATTTTTTTAGAGTAATTTTCGTCACCATGGTTACGAATAGTCTATGGTCTGTGTTAATTCAATTTTTTTCAAGGCTTAATTCAAGCAAATTTTACATCAAACGTAGAGATGGGCCAAAGCTTCGACCATTTCACTGAAGCTTCGGTCTGGTCGCAGCATGAGGTGTGCTTCGACCTATAATAATTTGTGTTGTAAATTTTCATTTTACAACTATAATTTCATAAAATATTGTCGTTTAGGCTATACACTATTATAAAATATACTTAAACAAGGAAGAAAATTATATTTAAAGTAGAAGTTGTGCCTTATTTTTTATATAAAATGTTGCCTGGTGTCAATAATACATAAAAATGGCAACTAAGAAAGAAAATATTATTTGCACATTTTTTAAAGAATTTTCTATTAAACCTGACCCATCTTACCCCACCTGACCCTGTATTACCTGTTAGTTAAATGTTTTGTTCTTGCATTTTGTTTAACTTAGTATTGCTTTCCTAATTTTCTTTAATTTCCTTTTATGGCTCTTGACATTTTTGTTAGTGCTATTTGATAATTTTTAATTTATGTTTATTTTCTGTCTTTTAAGTTAAATCTGCACCTCAGAACCAGAACGACAAGTCTAAAAATGGCGATTTTCACTTTATTGCTTCATTGTATGTAGAATCTTATTCCGCCTCAACCTATAAGAGCGGTATTCTATAAAATAAATTCTTTCAAAATTATTTAGCAGCGTTAAAAGAGCACGAGTCCCATCTTTTGTATGTATTCGGTAATCGTTTTCGCCCTCTGCTGAAACGTTAAGAAAATGGACTTACGTTAGTCTGGTTCTGAGGTACAGAAATTAAAGTGTTATTATGGATTTTGAGGGCTTTTTTTCCCAATAGTATAGTGATTTAGACTAAATTTACAAAAATTGTGGAAACTGGAAACATCATGTAAAGTTAGGTTTCATTGCTGAATAAAAGACATAAAAAGTCCACCACTATCTTTAAAACCATTTATTAGATAAAAAGATCGAATCATCATCATCATCATATACAGAAAAGATTCTCACATGCTTTTGCAACAATTAACTTGATAAACGAGAACACTTGAAAAACGCTGTAGCACACAATGCATACATATGAGCGAAATAATGAACAAGCGTTCCGCAGACGGGAATAAATTGGTTATGTTTGGTGGATATAGAGGGCGCTGCAGGCTTCTCCCAGCGACACCTGGCGGTTTTGGAAAACGTTAGGAGTATGAACAGGAGTTAATCTACGGAGTTAGAGCATGACCACGTCATCTCGACTGTTACATTATCCTCTACACAGTTACTGAACAGTATTTTCTACTTACACAAATTTTTTTGTACAATTATTATAAATATACAGTATGCTGAGAAAACGCCCGTTGTTTTGCAGTCCCTTGACTTGTTGCTGTAAACTGAAGAGCGGACAATTTCCTTTTCGTTGAAATTCCGTGTTTGAAAAATCCTGCTTCAGATTAAGATTTACGATGTCTAAAGCGTGTGTCGAAAGTAATTCTAGTCGAATTGAAGGAATTTCTTGCGTAGTTGCATAGTAAAGATATAAAATTTATAGCATAATAAAAAGTTTTTTTCGTTAAAAGAACTAATTATCTATTGCTGAAAAGGACGATTAAATGTGAGATAACCCCTTTTTTACTTGCTTTAATCAAAATTTAAGGAATCATTTTTTTTCTCTTGAAATTATTTTAAAGTTAAACGTCAAACGTATCTGTTAAAAAACCCAGTTTATTCACTTAGTACATCTTGATAATTTAGAAATTGCAATGTATGGAAGTTATTCTTTTCATTAGTCTTACATTATTTTTATGTATTTGATTCAAATTTTCGTTTTTTGCAATGAAATTTAAAAAAAAATAGTTTAACAAAATTTCTTTTAAAACCAATGCAACAGGAACTTTCTATTTTCAAACGTAAATTATTAAAACGAGAAATCCGTTTACATCGTTCAATAAAAAATAATTAGTAATATTAACTAAAATTTGCTTTAACCACCTATATTTATAGAATTGATCGGTTTCAGAATGTATTTACAAACGTTAAATTAAAAGAATTGTGTTCTTTGAATAAATATATGGAATGAAGTATGTTTTAATAGTAATTAATATTTGTATTTAGCAAGGAATTAGTTTATTTTTGAAAACTAGACACTTAATCCCAATCAATGTACGTACAAAAAATCGCTATTGTAAATTATCTCATTTCAAATGTAGCACCTTTTTTTTCCTTATCAAAGTTAGAGCACATATAAGCATTAAATACAAACTAAGCACCAATATTATACGTATGTACACTATAATTAAGATAAAAAATGACACACCAAATTCTATACAAAAGGATAAACAAATAATACAAATTCATAGGATTGCTCAAGCAAGTCTATTTTCAAATGAAGTTGTTGGGTTTGCTCCCTACGCACGGACGAGCATAAAAATGGAGAACCTATAAGAGGTCTAATTTTTAGCGATACGAGAACATTGGCAAAGAGGGGACTTAAGGGAATTTTTCCGCTCAATTTGATACTTGTTTGTTCACTATGTATTCAAAGAAGGCTGTGTTGAAAGCAATGTTCAATATCTTATAAGTACGTTGGCATTGAACTATAACAATCGGAACGAAAAAGAAAATGTTAAAAAAAAAAATATATATATATATACAATTTTGGTTATGTATTTAGAATTATGTCTGCTGATTGCGATTTGCAACAATAAATAAGCCGAAATGGCACATTATTTGCAACGGCTAAAACCGGGAAGAAAAAAATTGATTTAAAAATCATCTGCTGTAACATTTTCCTACATTATTTATGTTTTTATAATTTTGCAAGTTTGAGGATGGATGACTAACTTCCAATGCAAGGTTGAGCATTGGAATTATGTCTGCTAATCGCCGTTTGCAACAATAAATAAGCCGAAAAGGCGATGCTTATTATTTGCAACGGCCAGAAAAGGGAAGAAAAAAAATAATTTAATAATCATCTGCTGTATGATTTTCCTACATTATTTAACATTTTGCAAGTTTGAGCATTTAATTTCAATTATTAACAAATTAATTCTTAGAAAATGTGCAATTGAA
Organism: Uloborus plumipes; assembly: GCA_038373865.1. NCBI lineage: Eukaryota > Metazoa > Arthropoda > Arachnida > Araneae > Uloboridae > Uloborus > Uloborus plumipes. The sequence continues at coordinate 104,533 of JAXGGA010001848.1, forward strand.
AAATGTTTGTTTATTCAAATTTTGTCTATTATGCCTTTCGTACAGCTAAAATTTAGACTGTTTGTTCACGTTTGAGCAATGCCGTTTTGGAATAATATTACTCAAATGAGCAATTGAACAGTTTTGAGCCTTGTGCGTACGAACATTCCGGATTTACGAAAGTAAAATTTCCAGTTTAAGCTGTTCCTATTTCTAAGAAGGAATGCACTTGAGCAAAACTATTCATACAATAAACACATACATTTGCTTACATACATATTTATATTCATATTTATATTTATATACTTATCAATCTGGGCTTATCATAGCTTACGCAAACAAAATTTGAAAGACTAAACGCTACTCCTAAAACTCCTATTCATGTGTATAAAAGAATTAATTAGCAGTAGTCTACGTATTTGAAAAAAGCACCATTATTAATGTTCGAAATAAACGAAGAGATAGAACACAAATATAGCGTAAATGCTTACTCTGAAGTGGATAGGATTAAGTCAGTTTTTGATTTTGGTTTCTTATGAAAGCTTTTATAAAATGCTTGGTTGCAGACTTTTAAAAACTTGTACGAAATGCTTTCACACAAAATCTCAATAAATTAACGGCAAATGTTACTTTTATAAACTAAAAAAAACTTCATCAAATAATTTTGTAAAATATGGGACCATTTAAAATCTTTCAATTTGGTAGACTTATCGGGTGTATTGTTTAGATTAACCAAACAGCACATAAAACACGATGCCAGGTAATTAAAATTAATGTAAACCAGAGTAAATAGGCGTTAAAATAACAAGACATTTGTTCGTGATTTAATACTTCTAAAAATGAGAAGTACTAAGATTTTTTAGTATGTTAGACATCTTGAGCAAATTGTATGTAAAATGAGCAAATTTTTATGTATAAATTATGGAAAAGTATTTATCGAAATGAAAATTGATTACTATATTTGAATTTTTACACTTCCAGATGACTTGTGCCGTTTTTTAAATGTGTGCAGTGATGATAATGAATTTTACGTCACTGAATGTGTTATTCATAACTATTAATACTAAAATACAAATGCAATAACCATACAAGTAAATAATGTTATGAAATTTCATTCGATCTCACATCTTTGCTTCTTCAAAGAAGTCAGACGATATTTCAAAAATTTTATAAGAAAAAATGGCAACGATGCAGTTCAAAAATGGATAAAACGAGTTTTAAATTGGTCAACTTTCGTTAGTACAATAAAACGTTAAATAAAAATATCAAATAATATATTTACAAAAAACGTTGGTGCACAAAAGTGCTTAAGGTTTTTCAGAAATCCCAAGCGTCAAAAATAAAAAAAAATTGAGCCTTAATTTGCCTTAAAAATGCTTTTAAAATTGCTGAAAGTGTACGCGTGTAAATGCTTAATAAATACAGGCATATAATGAATAATTTGCGTTCTAAAATTTCTCGTGAAATTTTAAAGTTACATGAAATTATACAACACAAACATGAATGCTTAATATGTTAAAGTTCGGATTTCCAAAAGTGATTTTGCATATTAAAAGTTAATATATGTATATTTATTAAAGTTGGTAGTTGGTATTACAATATGATACGGACGAATCAATAATGTACTTTTCATACAAATTGGTGTTGCACAGTGGTCTTCATGTGTGGTGAATCGAAAAGATAAAGTTCATTTTTACACTATTAAGCAAAACGTTTTGAGTATAATCAACTATAACTTGATAATTTCCATTTACTTATTAATTCTATACGTTTTTCATTATACGTGTTATTTGAGAAACGGTTTAAAATTGTTAAAAACCATAAAATCATAGGTGGCAGTTAGCTGTTAAAATGTGCTTTTATCGTGTATAAACATTGGTAATTCTTTTAATGATGCCCTCAGACTACCTTCTAAATGAGTTCTACCAATATCTACTTATATTAAAAACTGAGTATCTTTCTAACTATCTTTCTTTCTATGTCACGCTTCTTTCTCCTGAACGCCAATGAACTGAAAGTCGAACCAGGTACCGATAGATAGGTAATTTTTCAGGCTTCATTAGTTTCAATCTATATAATTATACGATTTTAATTAGCGAAGATATCAATTAATAAGTAGTCAAATTTAAAGCGATTAAGCCTAATAAATGATTAAACTTCCAAGACATTTTTTCTTACCGTTGCCATTTTGAATTAAAACGTTAATTAAATTATTGAACTATTTAAAATTCCAAGATATTTATTTCTTTCCTTTGCGATTTTAAGGCAGGAATTCAAGTGAAACACGGACGATCGCAACTCACCAATGCAATCGCAAATTCCAAACTTTGGATTCAAGTGAAACGAATTCACTTGAATTCGACTTACAGTAGCGGCTGCAATATGCGATCGCCTCGAAGCGACTGCAATGGTGTTTCACTTGAATTCGGCTCTAAATTAAAACGTTAATTAAATTGAACTTTTTAAAATGAAAGAGTGTTATTTTTTTCCATTGTCATTTTAAATACGTGTTATAACAAAGTTCTAACAATTGTTTTTATTCTAATTATTAATGACATATTTTTTCTCAGGTACCATTTTGAAAATGTGTTTTTAAATAAAGTTGCAATTGCTGTTTTTAGAAGGGACTTTTTCTGGCTGCGATCCATAAGTAGTCAAATTTAAAGCGAATGTTTAATTAATAAGTACTCAAATTTAAAGCGATTAAGCCTAATTAATGATTAAACTTCCAAGACCTTTTTTCTTACCGTTGCCATTTTGAATTAAAACGTTAATTAAATTATTGAACTATTTAAAATTCCAAGATATTTATTTCTTTCCGTTGCGATTTTGAATTAAAACGTTAATTAAGTTGAACTTTTTAAAATGAAAGAGTGTTATTTTTTTCATTGTCATTTTGAATACGTGTTATAACAAAGTTCTAACAATTGTTTTTATTCTAATTATTAATGACATATTTTTTCTCAGGTACCATTTTGAAAATGTGTTTTTAAATAAAATTGCAATTGCTGTTTTTAGAAGGGACTTTTTCTGGCTTCGATCCAAATATTAAAAAAACTTTTTCGTTTAGAATTTTGCAATTAATTTTACCGGAAGAAAGCGGTTTGGAAATAATTGTTTTTGGAAAGGAATTTTATTTGTAATTTAGGGAGAGTGCTAAGTATGCACTACTTGACATCGTCTTTATTTTTGAGGAAGCATGTGCAAATAATTCGATTGATTCTTTGATGCAGGAAAGCTTTTTAGCGAGCCGCTTTAGCGGGGAGTAGTTTATTAAACTTTTCCTTGGTACTTTAAAGGCGAGCCGCCTTGGCGGCGAGTAGTGAATTGAAACTTTCCTCGCTACTGTAAAGGCGAGCCGCCTTGACGGCGAGTAAACTGTTTAAACTTTCCTCATTTCTTTAAAGGCGAGTCGCCTTGGTGGCGAGTAGTTTTCTCAAACTGCCTTCACTACATTACAGCCCGTGCAACGCCGGGCTACGCAGCTAGTGTTCCATTAATTTGAGTTGAAAATTTTGAATGCGCACCGCATTGAAGAGATAATTTAACTAAATTTAAAAATATTTTTAAATTAGCAACTTGTATTTATTATTCAATGAGATTACATTTTTGACAAATTTATTTTGCCACAATTAAAGTCAAAGTAGTCTGCAATTACAAAATGTACAATGAAGTTGTTTAAAAATATTGTTTAGTAACAAACTTATTAGACAAATTTAGATTAAAATAATTAATTTACGCACTATTTTTTTCCAAATGTTTTCTATCCAATAATTATTTTCTTCGTTTATTTCCACTGATAAGCTTGATTTCTATTTAAGCTGTCATGGGGTATGATAGATATTGCTAGTCGTATTATCAAATTTCTGCTATGGCTAACCACGGTATGTTAAAATTTAACAATCAAGTAAAGTGAAGTTTTTCTTTTGAAAAAGTGATTGCAAAGCTCGACAAAAGCAGTTTGAGGGCTAAGACTTGTAAACTTGTTCAATAAAATATTCAAATATATAATAACAGCATTAAAATGTGTTAGACTAACCCGTCCGGTAAAGTTCATATGTGTTAAAATGAGGTACATATGAATCTAAATTAAATAGAATATTTTCCTACTGAGATGTTTGTTGTTACTCATTTTAAATCCGAATTTAGTTTTCCTTGAAATAGAAGACCACTGCCAAAAAGCAGCTACGTCGCTCCATTCGAATGCCGATCGGTTCATTTGTTTCCCTCTCGGCATCTAAATAGACGCCATTTTGTTTCGGAACCTTCTTTTGAATAGTTTTTCATACTACAAGATATGCATAGTTAAAAATTGGACGTAGACAATAAAGTAGTCAATAGTTATCACTGGCAAGAAAATCATCGTTCCCAAACACTGCAGAAACAATTCTGAAATATGCCGCTGTATTTCACTGGCTTCCCAAGTAGCACACTTCGTTTTTTAAAGGTTGTAAAATGGTTATTAACGTTGTGACAACGGATTAAAAACGTTTATAAAACGTTTAAACGTTTTTTGTGCTACATGGGTTATATTAACTGTGAATGCTGCCAGTTTAGCTAAAATATTTTTTTTACCACAATCATACAACAAAACTAAAACACATTAGAACTACTTTTAAAATACATGTTTATATTTTACTACCATATAAATTAATGGTAAAATAACACTACGTAAATGTGTATGTTTTCCATTATGGAGCTTTAAAATTATGTATTGTTTCTCCTGTTATAAACTGTCACACATTAATAAAGTTTCTTAGCACATTTTTCATGTTTTAAAAATTTATTCAAAATTATTTAGAAGGAAAACAGCAATTCTAATTGCTAAAATTCACTGTAGTAATCCTCGGTTTTTAAAAGAATTATTTAAATGTCACATTTAAATAAAAAGCAAATTGAAAATATGACATTAAAAAAAGATTCAGTTTGCAAACGCAATTATAATTGTAAACGCTAATCGGCAGCATTAAATTGCAATATCGTGTAAATTTGAGCATAGCATATCCTTATTATTTGGCATATTTCAAATTTCGTTATAATGAGCAGCAAAATAATTTCATATTAATTGGCTCAGAAATAAAGTTATTTCTACGAAACAAAAAAAAAATCATTTCAAGCGACGACCATTAAAAAGCATGATGGTCATTTGACAGTGATAACTATCGTTAATTTTCAATTTTCTTTACAATGAAATGGTCATGTGTAGTTCAGCCTCTGAACTGGAAAATAGGAGGAAAAAAAAGCATGAATGTTTATATCCCGATCCACTACCAGCTTCGAAGATGAACTCCACTAATAGTTTTTCATATTTCCTTACGGTATTACACTAGCTTGGCACATTCACACTTAAAACGCACAAAACCTACTTTCAGAGTTCGGAATCCAGTCGATGCAATCATGAGTTCCAGCATCACAACTTTTTTTTTTTTTTTGGATATTTTATTTATATAAAAATTGTCCAATTAGCCTTTTTTAGAATTTAGTTCTATATCCACCAGCGTAAGTTGATTTTGTATTAATGCATCAAATTAAAGCTTTTTCTGGAAACTTTTATTCCATTTCATTTTTATCGGCTGTGAACGTCTAAATGGTCAAATAATCTTTGTAGAGCTATTGAGTCAGAAAATAATAAAAAATACTTTTATCCGGCTATAAAATTTCAAACATAAAATAGTTTTTAGAACGTTTTTATAGTTTAATTGACGTCAAAGTTTCGAACAAATATTTGGTATGTGGAAACAGTCAAATTCTATTTTCGTCGTTGTGTTATTCATTCTTTACGCTGGTGAATACAAATTTGTCACATCATTCTATTCTTTGGCATTTTGTTAAACATTCTATGGAGTAACCATCTTTGGATGTCAAAAGTAAACCTTTTAACAAAATGGAACAAAAATAAAAGCCGTATTTTTTTCTTTCTCTAAACCTTCTCATACGTAGCCTTCTAAATTTTTACTCTGCTTTCTCTTCTTCGTTATTTTCCCTAGATTCGGCATTTTCGGTGCTATCTGTTGCCTCTGCAGAATTATTTTCCTCTTCCTTCGCCGTCCCTTCCTCTGCATCCTCCTGCTTGGCCGTCTCGTCGTTGGCAGCATCGTCGCCCTCGCCATCTTGGATCGATTTCCCTCCTTCGTTCTCGCATCCGCCATTTTGTTCGGATTTTTCGCCACTAGATGGCGCTTCCTCTGCATCGTCATTCTTTGCGCTCACGTCTCCATTGCAGGCTTCTTTTTCTTCACTGCCAGCTCCTGGAGAGAGAGGGGAGAAAATGAAATTAATATTTTTACAATGGTTTTAATCGAACAATTTTTTTACGAATTACATACTAACAGCAAACTTACTATTCATAATACACAGCACACTATACATCATACTACATCATACTGTTATTAAACTAAAAAAGTATTCTTTTTTTTTTTACTCATGAACATTACTCTTAAATTTCACCAACAATTTTTTCACCCTTTTTGACAAATATAGTTGGAAAAAAATGGACATTTCGAAAAAAGAAGAAAAAGCGTAAGCCGCAATGTGCCCTCCTCCCCATCCATGCCCTCATATTTTAAATTCGGAATTTTCCATTTTGGGGTTTATCTCTGCAGAAAATTCATTGTCGATAGGGCAACGCAGAAATGACGATTCCTTCCAGAGAAATACAGTAATTATTAGTAAATTAATAGTAAAGCACTCCTTGATGCTTTACTATATCACTCAGAGAAAGAAGTACATTACAGTAACACCTATAAGTTTGACCACATTTTTAAGGTGAGAACCTAAGTTGACAGGAACGGAATTAGCTCTATCCTATGTAAAGAAGGAAAACTTTTGTAACTTGACCACCTCTCTATCTTGACCACTAATGTATACCAGCTTTGGTTTGGAATATTATGAAAAACGCTTAGTAAGTTGAGCGGATATTTATGCTTCAATCGAAAAACGTTTCGCTAATGATAACTCCCCAAAAATGTGCCAAATTTTAATAAGGAGTCAATTATCATGGTTGCAAATGTATATGAGAAAAAAATAAAACGAAGAATTTAGTCATTTTTGACTGGTTATGAATTTTTAGGAATTTTTACTATCAAGAAAGTGACTTTTCATAAACAATAAGATGTTTTTTGATTGATTTACTTAAATTTTTAATTTATCTACTATTTTACAAGTCATGCTGGTAAATACTCTCTAAAAATATTTAAACGACATTATTAACCCATTAATGCCTAACATTTTTTTTCCAAAGATATTTTGTATACTGGTTACAAACTGTTTAATGGAAGGAAAAATAATTTAAAAAAATATTATGTAAAAATTTTTTTTTTAATTAAGGAAAGAAAAATCGTCTCTTAAAAGTTACGATAGACGCCAGAGGGTACACACTGTTTTTACTAATTTTTTTTTCTGCCTACGATATAATATTTAAAAAGACATTTATAAGAAGAAATAAAATCAGCAATTAACATAAACTGGGAAGCTGGGAATAACTTTGAAAACTTAGCTTTTTGCTCTTGAGATTGTGTGAACGATGTCATTTTAGATAAAGATCGTTTTAAAACTGCTACAGAACACACTTTACAATGGTTATGTGCTTCAATCTGTTGATAACGAATTGAGACAATACCAAGGTACTCATTTTTACAAATTTCTCTGATTGATTCACGTTAATTATTAATAACTCACTTTTAATATTTGTATTATTTAAGGGAAATTTTAAATACGTTACAAAATCATTCCAACAAGTTTATTATTATTATTATTATTATTATTATTATTTTGTATTTTAAAAATATAAGTTATTTATTTTTGTGCATTACTAAAAATGGAATATCAATAATTCATTATCCTCATTGTTATCATTAGCTTTTCTTTCACAAATTGAAATTTGCTAAATTAATAAATTGCTGTGAATTCAGTTCTATTATTAAAGTAGACGATATGCACGCCAAAAAGCAACTAAAAACTTCCATAAACAAACAAAAAAAGTATGCACACATTTGTAAATAGTAACTCTATAGCAATTACGAGAATAGTTGTAGTACAAACAGCAGTACAGTGTATACAGGCATAGCTAAATAAATTAATTTTATATTAATCTTGCACGTAATAACAAGTTCGAAAAAGTGTATGAAACAAAAATGGTTGTATGTGTGACATCACAGTTTTTTCACTTTACGTGTTCTCAAAAATCTGCTTCGGACAATTAATAATCATATCATAATAAGAATTTAGCAGGTTCATGCATGTTTAATTTTGTAATCCTTAAAATGTTCAATAAATAAAGTGAAACAAAAAAAACATCTCTTCAAACTGGCAATGATAACTGTTAAAAAACTAATGAGAATCAGGGGCGCATTGAACATAAATTTTTGGAAGGGGGGAAATTATCAATTTGCCGTATAAAATTCCAATTGTACAGAATAATAAAATGCAAACATGCACACATGACGTAGATGCATAACATTTAGTGAGAATAAACATTAGGCATCTTTCAAAAAACAATTCTAAAAACTAAAAAGAACAAACAATCTCAATGTTGCAATAGTGTCTTCAAATTGCCGAATCGTCAGCAAAATGTGCCGAATACGGAAGCTATTTGGAGGTCACAGTGACCTCCCATCCGGGCGCTCCGAATGAGAATGTTCAAAGAGCTGTGACAAATTTTAGTGGAATTTATAGAAATAAAAAAGGATAAACATGCGAAATGGACTTGAAAGTAAAACAAATTAACTAATTTTTTAATGACTGGAATATTAAACTAATGTTTACAGATGAACTCGTGCATTTAATCGTTAGAAACTAAATACGCTGGAAATTTTAAACGAGTCGTTACATTAGAAAAAAAATATTTATTAGTTTCTTTTACAAATAAAAGTTTGAACAATACTTCAGTGCATGTAGTATTTATTTCAGTGCGAAAGAAGATTGATTAAGAACCTCTGTTCGCTCTCTAGAAAACTCAACTGGTAATTTAGCATATAACACGAGCTAGCACACTGAGAAGTCTTGTTCAATCTCACTTTTTATTTTCAAAGATTGTTGAATCGAATTTCATCAACAGATGCACAGGAAATGGCCATCGCTTCATGAAATTGCAAAGGATTTTTTTTAACCCTTTAATTGCTGGATCATCTGTCAAGGTTTAGTTAATGTAGAATCTTTCTTTTGTTGTCACTATTGCATCTGATATTCATATCATTCGGAAGGACCTTTTTTTCTGCTTACATAGCAATGATTATGTTGCACGTGTGAGCTACCACTTAACGATTCATTAACAAAGAAAAATATCAAGAAACTGCAGTTTGACCTGTAGACAATGAATTTCCATGAGGCGGATATCAATTCTTTATCAAGTAATTATTATCCAAAATAGTCAATATATTAACCCATTAATGCCTGACATTTTTTTCCCAAAGATATTTTGTATACTGGTTACAAACGGTGTTTAATGGACAGAAAAAATAATAAAAAAATATTATGTAAAAAATAATTGTTTTATTAAGGAAAGAAAAATCGTCCCTCAAAAGTTACGACAGACCCCAGAGGGTACATACTTTTGTTACTAAAATTTTCTTCTGCCTACGATATAATATTTAAAAAGACATTTTATAAGAAGAAATAAAATCAGCAATTAACATAAACTGGGAAGCTGGGAATAACTTTGAAAACTTAGCTTTTTTTCTTGAGATTGTGAACAATGTCATTTTTGATAAAGATCATATTAAAATTGCTACGGAACGCACTTTTCAATGGTTATGTGCTGCAATGTGTTAATAACGAATTGAAACAATACCTAAGTACTCATTGAACACTATTATTTGGTTGAAATGTTCATTTTGGGAAAATTCAGACCTTTTTTTGGACCGTCCCTAAAAAGGGACGCTAGGCAATGGGTTAAAGAAGAACAATATAAAGAAACTGCAGTTTGACCAGCAGGCAATGATCCTCCATGAGGCGGATATCAATTCTTTATCAAGTAATAATTATCCAAAATAGTCAGTACATTAAAATCGATTGATAAAAATGTATTTTTATTATTATTTTATGATTCATAAAAAAAGACAATTAAAAGATTTTTTAATCGGACCAGAACTCAAATATGTACGAATGTCCAAAATTCCTCAGTCAATGAAACAGAAAAAAAATTTCATCTGATTTTGATTCTATTGTCTATCATTTCCAATTCATTAAAATAAAAAAAACTATCGGACTTGCACGTAAATATATGTATTTATCTCCTATATAAACCCCATTCAATACAATAGAGAAACATTGTTCCAATTTTATCTTTGTGACCTATCGCTCTACGATTCATTAAAAAAAAAGTTTAAAGAAAGTTTTGGTTGGACCTGTATTTATCTCATATTTTAAGACAAAAAGAGCACTTTTTTTTCTGAAATACAAGTCAATATGTAAGAACAATATTTGTCTAAGTTTATCCTTTCTATCTACTGCTTCATGATTCATCAACTAAGTGAAATAGAAAGAAAATTTAAATTTTTCCAAAATGAACAAACTGGAAATTGGTTTTAAAAATTACAATACAAAAGACCAATGCATTTTATAATAAAAATAGAAATTAAATGTTATTTTTTATTTTTGACAGTAAAATTATACCTTCAAGGAACAAGTGTAAAACTTTCACTTTTTTTAAAAATAATAATAAATTAAAAATAATATTCTAATGAAATATTTTCTCTTTGATTATTAAAAATATTTTTCCAAATGAATGAATAACTAAGCGAATAAATAAATAATGTCATTAATACATTATGAGAAAAATGAATGAGTGAATAAAATAATAAATGAATAAATAATGTATTGCTTAATACATTGTGAGAAAAATGAATGAGTGAACAAAATAATAAATGAATAAATAAATAATTCATTACTTAATACATTATGAGAAAAATGAATGAGTGAATAAAATAATAAATGAATAAATAAATAATGTATTACTTAATACATTATGAGAAAAATGAATGAGTGAATGAGGTAATGAATGAATAAATAAGTAAACTAATAAATGAAAGAGTGTAAATGAATAAACTAAATGAATAAAAACATAAGTTAAGTAATAAATGAAAGAAAAAGTAAAGCGAAATGAACTACTTCACTTTGCCCTACGTGCACTTAAAAAATGTATTAATTATTTCAAATCAAAGCATACCTAATATTGATTAAATTAGTACCGCGCTTGATAAATCACAAAAAAATACAATATGTGTATCTTGCTCTTTAAAGCTATTTATTTCTTTTCCTCCTTTTTTCTGCCCGTTTTTTAAACATAAATAACTTTCTGTTGCATGACACATTTTTCTAAATGAATTAGCAAAATGAGTTTGAGCATGTCGACTAAGGTCATTCATTAATATTCAACTTCCAACTAAGAATTGAGACAAATTCCGAATTAGTTATTTTTTAAAAAATGTACGTTAAATATCATTACACTTTACCGATGTACGCTAACTCAGGACTATTAAAAAGCATAAATTCGCCGCTGGTATTGTGCCTGCAATTTTTATTGCAATTTGTGCCTGATTAACTGGTTTCATTTGTGTGGCGTAAAACTGCTCTTTCCTTTTTCTTTTCAATTGAATGATGCTTTAAATACGCCCTGCTTCGTCCATAATAGAAAAAAAAACTTTCTTTTATTCCTTGAATCAAAAGATACTCTTTTCTATTATAAGTTCTTTTACAATTATTCTATAAAGGAAATTGCATCTTTTTCAGTATTTTATTTATTCAATTAAGTTTCAATCGCATCAAAAACGCAGCGAGAGATAATCAGATCTTTATAAACAATATTGTTTTTATGATTGAAAAAGGATTCGAATGTTTTTTTTTTCTTTTTTAATTTTTCATTGCCATTGTTATATTTGAAAATAGTACATTTTTTAACATTACTTTTTTCAGAAACAAAGTAAGTTTTTTTTTAATTACGCAGACTTATTGCTCTTTTCTGCGAACGTAACTGCGTCATAAGGGACTGTTTATAAATGGTTGACTATTTTTCCACATACAGTGAACTCTCATTTATACACCGCCTTATTTATGCGCCTTTTTCACTTATACGACGATTTTAACTGGTCCCAGCACATTTCATAGCAAAATAATGATAGTATCATTCGTTTATACGTCGCTCTAAAGATAAATGTCTCACTTATGCGCCGAATTTTCCCTAAAATGTAAAATATTTCTTTCGTTTTCTTTAAAAAATAACCATTTTTCTTCACTTTCCTCTTTAATCTTTCAGAAAAACGAATTTTGCCATTTTCCAATTCGTACGCTCTACAAATATAATTTTTAATACCTCTAGATATTTTAGTTTTGTGTCTCAATATTACATTCAAATTTAGTACATGTTGTACATATAAATTCTAAGGGATTATTCTATTCAAACCCAAATGGGCGTTAAACTAAATTTCTTCAAGCAAGATCGTTAGTAATACGATTCAAGTAGGGGATTTTTGGGCAAATAAAAAAAATAGCGGGGTAAAGTGAATTGGTAAAATATTTTCAGTTTGCAGCGTCACCTATTTAACAAAATATTTTAACTAAGTTTCTAGACATATAGTCGATTTCTGTCAAAAAATAACTAGCTCCAAAGATCAACGAAAAAAAATTATACAAGCCATTTTCAAAATTTGAAACCTTTATTGTAATATTCGTGGTTTTTCGAAAAAAAAATTCGTGTTATAATAAATGATAAAATTTTTGTAATTATCATTTAAACTCGTGTTAATTGAGATCTATTGATGTCCAGTGCAGTTATTATTTAGTTTATATTACGCATTTTTTTATTTTAAATGTTCAATGTAACTCGTCAAGTGCAGGCGGTTGCGAAGTGAAATAGTGCATTTCTTTTACTTATTCATTCATTTATTAAATCACGTACGTATTTCTTCATTTATCAATTTATTTACATTCTTTTCCATCATTATTTACTTATTTACTCATTCATTAACTCATTTTCTCATTCATTCTCTATTTTATTCACTCATTTATTTTTTCACACGTATTAATCAATTCATTTATTTGTTCATTTACTTATTCATTTATTTTTCATTAATAATTGTTTTTTTTTGTTTATTTACGCATTAATTTACAGAAAATGTCGAGATAAAAACGACGAGAAACTGTTAATCGTCGAATAAAAAAAATTTTATAACAAAAATATTTAGTTTTTCACTTTGCCCCATGATTTTTTGAGGTGAAAATTTTCCACTTTTTTTTTTTTTTTTGAAAGTACAAAATAACTACCAAAGATGAAAAATAATATTTCAACGAAAGTTGTATTACAAAATAAATTATTCCTTCTTTATGCACAACAATTTTTAGGGAAAATTTCCCTTTTATTCCTTTTGAAGCAGGCAAGTAAACTTAACTATTTCACTTTGCCCCACATTCCCTACTAAACATGATTACTAAATAGTAAATATCACATCGCCATTCCTAATGAAACCCCAATAAATAAATCCCATCATACCGACACGAAAGAGTTATTGATCCGTGATTTAGACGACCTTTAATATCTAGGTAATACAGAGGGGAGGTCATTTCGGGCGTCGATAAAAGAGAATTGATAACAACGATGGGCTAACAGGCTTTTAGTTAACTCATTTCATTGCAATCAGATTAAGAGGAAAGTACCACTGTGATCAAGTATGATGAATGATCTACTCTTTTTTTTTTTTTTTAATCTCACAAATAGGTTGTGAGTCGGGATGTAAACGAAATTTGTTCGGGGAAAGATTTTGATAACACTGAAGTAATATAGAATATATCTGTGGCTTGGTTCTAAAAGGGTCAATGTCAATTTTTTCACATTCTGTGTTATTTACATCAAAAGTTTCCAATTTAGTAAAACTTTAATTCTAAAAAGGTCAATGTCTTATATCAAACTAAAATTGGTTGTATTCCCATTATAATGCCAGCCAATGTCATATACACACAATGTCATAATATTTACATAAAATAGTAACAGGTTAAAAAATTTCATATGATAAAATAATGTTTCTTTACCACTAACAATAAACAAATACCAAAAAATAATAATGGGAATTTTAATATAAGAAAGTTATAGCAATTCTAAAAAATCTCAAATATCTGTCATCGCCTTTTTCTCTAACATTTTTGACTTAGGCCCTTTTAGAACTAAGCCACAGATATATATATATATATATATATATATATATATATATATATATATATATATATATATATATATATATATATATATATATATATATATTTATTTATTTATTTATTTATTTATTTATTTATTTATAGGTAGCGTTTGAAGAAAGGGTCGTATATGTTCCATCTCAAATAAATAAACAGAAACAAATATTAAAAAAGCAAAAATAATAATAATGTTGTATTTAAATTAGAAGTTCATACTTTTTTTTAGAAACTTTTTTTTGTGTGTGTGTGTGTGATATAAGGAAAGATTTTTAGCAACTGTTCATTTCACACAAATATAAATTTATTACGAAAGCAGCTTACATATTTTTTTTTTCAAAGACGCACAGACACCGCCTCCCAAGTAATATTGTGCTATCATTTCGTTAAAAGGGATTTTTCCATTGTTTTTTGACTTTGTTTCCTTCTAAATAAATTTAAAATTTTGATCTATATCTGTTAATTGGGTTTCCCCTTTTTCTGTCTCTAATACGTTTAAGAATGCTACGTGATCTCATTTCAACTCTCTTAGTTGCCTATTTATTTATTTCAGCTTTGACTTCAGGACATTAATTTACTGCAAATGTACGCTAAATCAAGATGCGAAATTATTTTTCATAAAGGCGTTTCTTTTCTTCAAAAATTACTTTTGGGTCTGCGTTTTTTTTTTTTCAATTGTTTCTCAATATAAAAATGAAGGAGATAATAAATACCATTTGGCACACATGTTCAGCAATTATTCATTTATTTTATTTTGATAAGACACTTTGATTACTTTAGTTTATCAAGTACTGAATTTGTAAACAGTTAGTCGTTTAAGAACAAAATAAAAATCTACATAAAGCAACAAATAGGCTTAACTACTTTATATTAACTGCTTTTTGATTGAACAGCTGTCACAGTGGACAGACAATACGTCGAGGTGAGAAATTTTTGAAAATATAAAATTATGTAAATTGACAGCTTTTACAAAAGTGACACCGGTCAATTTGGATTCGCACCCGGCTCGGGCATGGATGTACTTCCACTCTTTCCTGTCATTGTCCTTTTTATGTGTGAGTGTGTGTGTTGTGAATGGCTTCCTGCTATAAAAACGGGCTCTATGACACGTCGCACATCCAGAATGAAAGGGGCACGTCTTAAAATAGCTGTTTTGAGAAAAATCGATTTGAAAATTTTAACTTTTTAAAATCCTTGCCCTGGCTCTAATAACTATTACAATCAGCCAAACTGTCATTGCTTGGTTGATTAAAGGTTCTGCTAGGGGACTATGGTGTGCGTTTTCTGGCCAATTTTAAATAAGTTGGTAATTAATGAGAAGTGCCCCTTTCATTCTCCATTTTCGTGGAGAATGAAAGGGGCACTTCTCAAAATAGCTATTCTAACGGGCATCGGCTTGTACGCTATTTAAATTTTTTTTGAAGTTCTTGTCGGACTTTAACCTACCTATTGCGGTTTCATTTCAGAACGATATTAAATCAAATTTTAATTCCTAATGATTTGACGCTAGGTTACATAATACTATTCTTCTTGTTCTAAAAAAAGGAACCCTTCATAAATTACTTGTGCACAAGCAATTTATACTTAATAACAAACAATTAAAATGAGTGTCATTTAAAAACAATAAAAATTACTCTTTCTTAATTGGTTTTAAAAAAGTACTAACCATAATTTGCACTAAAGAAGCTCGGCAAACTTTGATTATCAAAGATGTGCCCCTTTCAAACTCAATTCTCCCTTCACAATCAGCAGAATCGACAGAATGATAAGGGCATAAGTTGCTTTTTAGCTGCGACTGTTAACTCTAGAAAAAAATGGGTCAATTTCTCATGTAAGGTGTACTAAGGTATGCTTTTTAAAAATATTTCCAAAAAATGCAATTTTTGAGATGTGCCCCGTTCATTCTGGATGTGCGACGTGTCTTGAGCTTAATCAGACTTCCACAATAATGGTGCTCGTAAAAACGAAAGTCGTTCCTTAAACCGAGCAGATGTATCTATCAATGCTCAAGTACCCGAGTGGTGTAATTAACAATAACAACTAAAGTGAAACGGATTTAGTCATGTCAAATACTAAGTTATCTTTAATACTCAAAGTTTCTTCAATGCACTACGTTATAACAAGGTTTTTTTAATAAAGAAAGTATCATCGTTAAGCTAATGAAGTTCATTAGCAATCCACTTAAGCTAACTCTTCTAAATGAAAAACTAATTAGTCATTCAATGGTTAAGTTTTCGATGCCAGAAAATAACTGAAGATACTGCTTCTGTCGTTTCCTTGAAAAAAAAAAAAAGTTCTTTGTCCTGTACCTGGGTAATTCTATGTCAGATCAATCAAAAAAGTAAGTTTTTGACCTCAGCATTTTTGGTTTCAAAAAAATTTAGCATGAAAGGCACATGTAACAAAATAAGTACTCCTACAGTTTTTAGAGCTTTTTTCTGAAAACTGATCAAAATACAGGGTTGCAAAAAATTAAAAAGCGCAAAATGTTCGAAAAAAAGTGATAAGTTGTTACATGCAAATGACTGCAACTTCTGTCTTAAATAAAAAGTAGAATAATGATTCAAAAACCATTGCAAAGTTGAAGAACATAGCTTTTTATTGATAGTTAATTGCTTTCTTAAGATTCAAGGTCAATTGATATTTTCAAGGTCAGGCTTCAATTTTCAAGGTCCTTCACCGTGACTTTTTACCTTTAATACCTCAAAACACGCCACCCTTAGAAGTTTTTGGAGGGAGAAAAATATATACACACATATATATTAGCTCTAATCTTTTATTTCACTACACCAAAACTAAGGCTAGTACCACAGTGGCAAGGTACTGCAAAAAATCAGGAACCTTGACATATTTTCTGTAGATGAGCAATTCAATGTCAGATCAATAAATAAAAAAGGTAAGTTTTTGGCCTCATCATTTACGATTTTGACAAAATTTGGTAGGAAAAGCACGTATGACAAGAAAAGTAATCCTGTCGAGTTTCTAATTTCGATTTCAAAAATTGTTCAACATACAGGACTGTAAAAAAAAAACTTAAAATATGAGAAAAAAGGATAAAAGTGTTTTTTACAAATTCTGTAACATATCTCCTGAGTAGATTGGAATTAAAATTAAATAAACATTGTCATGCAACAGAACAAAGCTTTCTATTGATATATTACATTTTATATCTTCTTACAAGGGATTTACGTTTCAAGGTCATTCAATGTGGCTTTTGATATTTAAGTCTCAATAAGTTTGATGAAATTGCTCTCATATTCTAGCTAATATATTAAAAAAAAAAACTCATCGATTTAGCAAAACATGCATATTTAATAAACAATGCGGCCAAAACACTAAAATAATACTATGATTGAAATAATGTAAATCATCTACGGAAAATATGCAAGCTTGCTGTTTTTTTTTTTTTTTTGGCAGTGCCTTGCCATTGTGGTGCCAGCTTAATTTTTGATAATATGGGGGAATTATGTTACAGCCATAATAAATATTTTTATATTTCAAAAATTTCCAAGATGACGTGTTTTGAGACATTCAAGGTCAGAAGTCACAATGAATAATATTTAAATTTAAATCCGTCGTAGCAAAATCATGTAGCATATAAATAGAGATCTCTATTATTTAGCTTTACAATAGTTTCTGAATTATAATTATTATTATAACTACAATTACGAGAGAAATAACAGTCGTTTTTAAGTAAACATTGTCTCTTTTTGTTCCCTCACACATTTTGAGGTTTTTTTTTTTTTTTTTTTTTTTACAGTTTATTTTAAAAATAGAAATTAGAAAATTAGTAGGATTATTTTTCTTGCCATATATGCTGTTCCTACTAAACTTTATTACCATCGTAAATGATGAGTTCTAAAATTTACCTTTTGTTATTGATCTGACATAAATTGGTCAACCTCAGAAAATCTGTCAACATTCCTGATTTTTCTGCAGCACTTTTCTAATACGGTAATTATTGAAACCTGCGATGGGGGCCACATTTAAATGAGATACTTTCTTTAACAATGATAGCAACAATGTTTGTTTTCGAAAAGGCAATAATTTTCCTAAATATGGAGAAAAAAACTATAGTTAGACAAAAAAAGTCATACCCCCCCCCCCCCTAAATCGACGACAGTATTATACATCCTGATTGTGTTCTACTACTTTTTGAATATAATGTAAACAGTTACAGTGGTCTTTTCATTTCATTATTTACTTTTTGAAAGGAACTATTTGAACTGCTACTCCCTTTAACTGTTTACGAAGTTAAGTGGTATTGCCTTTGGCCATACTTGGGGCCTTATTTTTAACTGTTTTGATGCTTTTTATTGACACCCAAGCAGTTTCATATTTTTTTTCTTTTTCTTCTTCTTCTTCTTTTTTTTTTTTTTTGTACTTAAAACCCTATGCTCTTTATCATGACCTTTTTTAAACATCTTTTCGAGAAGCATAAATCTTCTACGTTTCTCAGTTTGAAAAATTCTATTTTAAGTGATACTTCAGAATTGAAACTTTTGCGGAATGTCTACAAACTTTTCGTGAAGTTCTATTGTTCCAAAAATCAGGGGTGCCCACAGGGGTGCTCCATCAAAAATGTTTCTTTTTTTTGGGGGGGGGATTTTAAAACTAATTTTTTTGTTTATTTAAATTATTTATTAATTTATTTTTTTAATTTGAATTACTAACTAATTTTTCTCAAATAAAAATTTTTCATTAATTTCTTTTTTCAAGTTAAATTATTTCTTTAATTTGTTTATTATTATTTACTTATTTATTTATTTGTTGTGTGTGTGTATGTGATTGGAATGTGTGGAAAAAGGGAAAAAAAGCGATTATATTCTGAGCATAATTCGAGCTTTTAAAAAAGTAATAATGTATAAAAAATATAATATTAAAAAATAAATAAATAAATAAATAAATAAATAATATTTAAAAAAAATAAATAATATTTAAAAATAAAAATAATAAAAAAAATGGTTAAAAAAATAAAATAAAAAGCACAAGGGGGTTGTGAAAGTTTTTGGGGGGGAATTTGCGCCATTGAGCTTGGGGGGGGGGGGATGGGCACCCCTGCCAAAAATCACAGACCTGGATTAATTGATAGTTGAAAATCAAAGAAGTATTTTTGAGAAGAAGTTCAAAGAATTTTTTTTTACGTAGAGAAAGAGAGACAGAAACCGGCAAAAAGAACAGCTCGGGTTGAAATTGCCACTTTCCAGCAAGACCTTCTTGAAATTAAGAAAAGAAGACAAAACTCGCTCTCTTCCTTTCATTCCGCCAGACTACACGCCAGACGAGAATCGAACGCAGACGAGAATGTCGTGTCTCGAACGCGTTTCTTCGGTGGGCGCGTTCGGAAAGAAGAAATTGATTTTTCGATTGCTTGGGGTGGATTTTTATGCTTGAGTCTCAAATGTGTGCGCTCATCCTGGGGTCAGAATTACACCACATATTAGCAAATGTGTAGTGTAAAACAGGCTCGGTGTCAAATGTAATCGATTACGATTATGATCAAGAGCATGAAAAATTGGAGATTACGATTACAGTCCTCTGCCAAATCATAGTAACGATTACAGCAACGATTAGATTTTGTAAAAAAATTAATTGATTGCAATTATCATATGCCGATTAAGATTTCGATTAATCGATTACAGCTTTGGGAGAAGAATACATATTTTATACATATATATATACATACAGAGGAGGATCTAGAAATTTTTGTTAAAGTGGTCAAGTTTCAGTGAACTTTATTAGCTAAGCGGAAGGAAAACGAAGCATTAAAAATTTAAACCTCCTTTGAAATACTATACAATATGGCACAGCAAGTAATATTTTTAATTATAATATTCTGTAAAATTAACGATTCATTTATTTCGGTAAAAATTTATAACGAAAAATGTAAAGTGGTAATTTATAACTTGTCTACATGTAATCAATATTGGAATTACAAAATTCTTAAAAATAAAATTCTCAAAGGAAATTTTTATAAAATTCTCAAGTCAAATTTAACAATTTTTAAACATAAAAAATGTTTTAAAAATCTATAAATACACAACTTTTTCGTACTTTTTGATTAAAAATAATATGAGCATTAAAATATAAAGCATAAACTAAGATTAAATTATACGTGAAAATATTTTGAAAAAAAAAATCAGATTACACGATTATAAGGTTAAATTACGATTATTGAAAGAAAGATTACAATTACAACTACACGAGAAATACTTGATTAAAATTACGATTACACGATTACGAGTGTCCCATTTCCAAATTATGATTATGATTATAATTAAGATTACAAAGAAATGCAATCGATAGCGCGGATTATCGGCGATTGCTCCAAGACTGGTGTAAAACATAATTTCATCATACCATCGGACTCTATTTAGCAAATCCCTCAGTTTAATGAATTTTTCAAAACCCCAACGAAATTAAAAACAAACTCCTATTTAATGAAACGTCCAATTTCGATTCTACGAAATGTCTCGGAAATAACCAAGCGAGCTTTTTATTTGCTTTGTAGGGGAATGTGGAGCAAAGTGAAATGGTAAGATATTTCCATAGTTTGCAGTACCACCAATCTAGCAATACTGTCGCGTAGATGAAGTCAATGGATAGAGCACTTGTTAGTCTCAACTCGAGATTGTTTATTCTGAACCAGGAATGAACGTCACATCCACTTACATACAATTTAGGAAAGTTCTAGAACATTCCAGACTCGGAAAGATGCAGAAATTAATAGAACATTCGAGAACACAGTAGAAAGGAAATTATAATAAAACAAAGTCAATTCACCCTGGCTGGGGTTCGAACTCATGCTGTCCCGGTGGCAGGCGAGAACTCTACCACTGAGACCCCGTTATCCATGTTCGGGAAGTAGAAGTTCGCTACAGTATTTTAACCAAGATCCTAGATATACAATTAATTCCTATCGAAAATAAAATCTTTCCAAACATCTACGAAAAAAAATTATACAAGTAATTTTCAAAATTCGATATTATTATTGTAATATTCGGGATTTTTCAAAAATATTTCTTGTTACTATAAAATAAAATTTTTGTAGTTGTCAATTTAACTGCAAATGGAGATCTATTGATGTCCAGTGTAGTCTTTATTTAGTTTATATTTGGCATGTTTTTATTTTAAATGTTCGATGTCATTAGTCTAGGGCTTGCTGGGCAAAGTGAAATAGTTCATTTCGTGTGCTTATGCATTCATTTACTAAGTCACGTACTTATTTCTTCATTTATTAGCATTCTAATTCACTTATTTATTCGTCCATTTACTTATTTTGTTGTTCATTCTCCATTTTATTCAGTCATTTCTTTTTCTCATATACTAATTAAAATAAATTAATTTATTTATTTATGTATTTATTTATTTTATTTTTTCATTAATAGTTCATGTATTTGTGCACATTCATTTGATGAAAATTACTGCAACTCATCCAATCGAAGATTTTTAATTACAGAAATATTGTATTTTTCACTTTGCCCCATGGTTTTTTGAGGGTGAAAAATAACTGATAAAAATAAAAAATAATATTTAAACTCAAGTTGTATTACAAAATACATTATTCCTTCTATATGTACACTGATTTTTAGAACAAATTTCTACTAATTTGTTCATTTTGTAGGAGGTGAGTTACCTTAATTATTTCACTTTGCCCAAAACTGTTTATTAAGATCATTTTGAATTATTCCATGGCATGTAAAAAGAAAACAAGAAGTTCCGTCCAGAACTAAACGAGCCTACTTTCCTGTATTCCAGCATCGACATACTAGCAGCTGATCAATAACTATTCTATGAAAAACCTGAGAATGCAAATGTATGGTTAACATATATTTTAGCATTTAGTTCTTATTTTTGAAAACGAAATATTCCTCTCTCATCTGATAAAAGATACGAAAAATTAAGTAAATGAAAAAAATTAAGTAGGAGCACGTTTTTTGCATTGTATGTGATACAAATATTTATAAAAAAATTCTTCAGGGCAATTCCACGTGACTCACGTTACAATTTGACGTGATTTTACAAAAGTAAATGTTATATATATTAAAGAAATACCATGCCTGATTTAAATAAAGCTGTTGACAGTCATCTGGTATGCAGTGAGAACCCGTGGCTGTCAGCATTTTAAATTTCAACAGAAATAGATGGTGTTTCAACCTTAATTTAACATCGTGACTCACGTTACAAAAAAAAGGAACTCAAGTTTTTTGGATAATTAAAAACCTAAGATTCCTGCTCTTTCAGAATAATAAAATTTAAAAACTGCTTTTCACGGCACAAAATATGTTTCTAAGTTATGATATATACGAAAAAAATGTTCATTCTGCAGTCGCTAATTAAGTTAATCAATATTTTGAGTGTGACTCACGTTACATAGTTTCGTGACTCACGTTACATCTCCGTTTTAGTCCTTTACTTTACATCTTATTTTGAAAATTTTGTGTAGAGATTTCACTTAAATTCAATTAAAATTAATGCTTAATGGGTTGTTTTCTTTAGTTGATCAGTTTTAAATGCAATAAAACCTCTCCGAGCGGTCATTTTTACAAAGCGGCCACCCCTCTTAACGGCCAATTTTTTTCAGCACGAATTTTTTCTCCCATAGACCGAGGGTTAAAATTCTGCTTAGCAGCTGCCATCTAACCCCTCTGAACGGTCACAGAGTGGATTCATCAATTCAATTTTCCAAAACATATGTTTGTCTTTTTTTATATTACTTCTCGTATTTTCTCTGTGGCTGCATTGTACTGATTTCAAATTCTCAATTCATACATCTGAAAACTTTTACAGGATACTACACACCATTACATAGCATTTAATGTTGCATAATGGCTGTAAAATTAGTTGACTGCTGTCAGAAGTAGGCTCTTCAAAGTACTTATTTTTCTCATCCACTACTGATAAATAATTAAATTTTAAGCATCTCAAATAAGAGCAAGCGAGATGTTGACCGTGCTTTTTAAAATGTCTCTTATGTTCCAATTACATATATTTTTTTTATATTTTTTTCTCTCGCTCAAGCTACTTTTTTAAATCATTTTCGTTTAGATTTTCTTGGGGTAAATAATTTTTTCAGCATGAGCTCGGTGGAAATTGAAATCTTCTTTTCAAATGTATATTACATTTACGGATAAGTATTGAGTAACTCACATATGACTACAGTTTAACTGTGAGGTAAATTAACGGAATTTCTCCTTGTTTTGGCGATTCTTTCTTAGTGTAGTGTATATTTGTATACTTGTTGAAGCGATAATTAAGAAGTTTGAATTTAGCCAAAATTTCCTTTGAAAGTTTCATATGTTTATTTTTCAGCTTATATTGAATTGCTATAGACAATATCTTAGCTTTTCGACTTTTCTCGTTAGACATTCTTTCATCCAGAGACAATGTTTCTGTTTACATGCAATGTACTTCCCTTCTTGCTTCAATTTTTCTCGGCACCTTTTCTGTCATTCTGCGGTTACTCGTTAAATATTTTAAAAATTTCTTTTACTGGAATGAAAAACCTTTCTTAGATACGGAAGAAAAATATATGCATGCATAAACACATGCTACACATTGGAAAGCTGAGGGCCAAAACAGGGACCCAGTGCACTAATTGAAAGATTATAAAACACTAAAAGGATTAAAATTACTCTATTTATATTTAATTTCATCAGTAATTTTAATTATATATAGGTGTGTACAAGTGCTAACCCTCCCTTTAGACCCTAAAATAGCATTAGGGCACATTAAATACGTTTTAGAAGTTAATATTAGCTTGTATTGGCTGTAACTCACTTTTCGCGTGACTCACGTTACAAAATAAACATCCTTATTTTTTGAATAAAAAAGCAAAAAACTCTAAATTGGCCTATAATTTCTTTTTTGTAATATACATGAGTAGGAGAAACAGGAAAAAAAATTTCATTTATAAGCTATAAAATTTGGAAATATTAAAAAAATTAAGTTTTCGTGACTCACGTTACACAAAATATAATGGTTTAAAAACTACTTAAAAAAAATTATTTTAAGAATAAATTTCAAAATGTACTATTAATAATTGTTTTTTTATCGAATAAATCTGCCAGGAAAAAGTGGAATTAAATTGTGGAAACAGGCTAAACCAATAAAATATGCTCGATTAAAATTGTGTCTAGAAGAGAGAGACTTTTGCAAGATTGTGAGCTCATAGAACAAGTTTTCTTACAAAAAGAAAATGATTCACCTGAAGTTACCTTATTGTAATTTGGAAACTTCAATCAATATAGAGAACGTACAAAAAAAATTAAGACAATTTTTCAACATTTTTTTTTAACACCGAGTTCCCATTTTCTCTGGAATTGCCCTTCAGTCGCCTTAAAAGAAATTAAGAAAATAGAAATCACATCGCAATAAACACGTGTTATCAAAGAAAGAAAGAAAAAGCAAAGAAAAACGTTCGTAGCTCTCGTTGGCTAAAAATAGGACGCCTCGGATTTTATTTGTAATCCGTTGACAACAATTAAAAATGAATAAATAAATACTTTATAAATAAATACATAATAACATCTCCTTGGAGTTTCTTTTATTTCCCATTGCCAAAACCAAAATAAATCAATTAAATTTCTAGCATGAGAAAAAAACAAAATTATTACTGGGTCCAATCATCCTGGAGGACCCAGTGTCCAGGTTGCACTGAGGCAAGGGCGGATCCAGCTTATGGTTAAGGAGGGGGTCATTTTCGGAAAGGAAACGGGTCAAAGGGCAATTTTTGAGCAAAAACGGGGGTGTTAATCAATTTTTCGTTATATTAGACCCAAAAAAATGCAGTTTTATGCTATATTTAGTCTCTTAAGGGGGGGATGACCCTCCCCTCTAGATCCGCGCTTGCACTGAAGGGTTCCTTCTTCGTGGTTCGTAAGCACGTGTTTAAAATTTCATCATCAAAACTTCTAATACTCCTTTGGTTTTCTCCAGGGCGAACTAGAGGCCATAAAGTCAGCCTTGGTGGAAACTAGGGGCCCGGCATATAACCGGAGAAGCAAGGTTTTATAAGTCATTATGGGGGGGGGGGCAGCCCGGCTACCAAACTGACTAGGAGCCAGCCGCAGCTCTAGGCGGCCCTAGTTCTTCAGAATTTACGACCGGAATAAATGTACATTTGAAGGGGCAAGTGGATAAAGGTGACATGTGATAATTTTTAAAATTTTTAGAAAAAGCTTTTTAAAAAAAATGCTGGAAATTTTTTTTAATGGATTTTTTTCAACGGGTAAAACGGGGTCATATTCCTAATTACCAACCATTTCTGTGACGAAGGTGCCATGATACTGATGGACTTGCCACCTTCATCCATGGTAAGAAGTATGTTTCAAAAATTGTCACATATCACCTTGTCCATTGCCCCTTCATTTCCCATTTTTAAGTGAAAATTTTTATTATATATTCAGCAAAACTTCAATTCACGAGTTTTCGGCGCTTAGCCAACAAAATAACAGTTAATAACCCTTTTACATGCAACCACAATTGCATATCTCATTCAGAGCACTCTCAATCTGGAAATTCACCAAAAGCGGCAGTGGGGCAATTTCTTCGCGCAACCAATGTGTGGGGGGAAAAGCGCAATTAAAGGACTCGATAAAATAAACCTCGCAAGAAAAAGATCCCCCACAGCGAATATACTCCCTGCCTTCCCCCCTCCTCGCCGCGAGTGCGAATGGACCGGCCTCCGTGCGTGTGGGTCAATGTCCCGCTAATGTCACGGACAAGGGGTTAACGCGACGCGCAGCGCGCGAATCGATACGCTCGCGCATGCGCAGGTCCGCGCCGGCTGGGATCGTCTGCTGCGGGGGCTGCCTCGTGTCGCTGATCGTCTGCGATGGATAATGGGTTTTTCATAGTTATTTTAGTGAAAGCCCCGAAACGGAGCCGACGCGACTTTATTAACGCACGCCTAATATGCATTTTTTCTTTCTTTAAACTGGCGGTGAATATTGGGCGGCCGAATTTTCATAGATTAAAGGGACTGAGGAGCAGTTGTAATTTAAGAATCGGTCTCCATGCAGGAAGGGACGGAACCGAGTGACATAACTTCGCCAAGATGTGCAATGTTTTCCAATAATTGAGAAAAAGCTTTTTTGGAAAAAGAATTGAAGGGACAAGTGGAAAAAGGTGATAGGTGACAATTTTTTAAATTTCTAGAAAAAGCTTTCAAAAAAAAAAAAAAAAAAAATGTTGCATTGTGCGAAGTATGATACGAGGAATTAAATTTCTAAATAAGCGATATATGAACTGTTTAAATGAAATAAATATTTAAAAAATTACACAATTTACAAAGTTTCATTTTCGAACTACTTGCTCACACTATGAATTTCTATTGGAGCCCTCTGCATTAAAATAATTGAAGGGGCAAGTGGATAAAGGTGATATGTGACATTTTTTTTAATTCCTAGAAAAAGGTTTTAAAAAAATGTTGTGTTATTTTTTTTCAACGGATTTTTCTCAACGGGTAAAACGGAGTCATAATTCTTAGTTACCAACCATTTCTGTGACTAGGGGACATGACACTGATGGACTTCTCACCTTCATCCATGGTAAAAAGTATGTTTCAAAAATTGTCACACATCACCTTTATCCACTTGCCCCTTCAATTATGTTTAAACAAGGTGTGGCAAAACGGATTTACCTTTCAAATGGATAAAGGTGATATGTGACATTTTTTTTAATTTCTAAAAAAAGCTTTCAAAAAGAAAAAAAATATATATATATATATGTATATATGTTATGTTATTTTTTTTCAACGGATTTTTCTCAACGGGTAAAACGGGGTCATATTCTTCCTTACCAACCATTTCTGTGACTAAGGGACATAATACTGATGGACTTATCAACATCCATGGTTAAAAGTATGTTTCAAAAATGGTCACACATCACCTTTATCCACTTGCCCCTTCAATTATGTTTAAACAAGGTGTGGCAAAACGGATTTACCTTTCAAATGGATAAAGGTGATATGTAACATTTTTTTTAATTTCTAAAAAAGCTTTCAAAAAGAAAATATATATATATATATATATATATATATATATATATATATATATTTATTGTGTTATTCTTTTTTCAACGGATTTTTCTCAACGGGTAAAACGGGGTCATATTCTTCGTTACCAACCATTTCTGTGACTAAGGGACATAATACTGATGGACTTATCAACATCCATGGTTAAAAGTATGTTTCAAAAATTGTCACACATCACCTTTATCCACTTGCCCCTTCAATTATGTTTAAACAAGGTGTGGCAAAACGGATTTACCTTTCAAATGGATAAAGGTGATATGTGACATTATTTTTAATTTCTAAAAAAAGCTTTCAAAAAAAAAAAAAAATATATATATATATATATATATATATATATATATATACTAGCAGTACCCGCACGGCGATGCCCGTGCAATAAATGTAAAGGAAGTTAACTAAATAAAGTTTAACTCACTCTTAAGACTTTTCTTCTTTTCGTGTGTGTGTGTGTGTGTGTGTGACTAACTTATTTATTTTTAGCGAAATTTTTACGTTTCAATGGAACTTTTGACACAACTGTAGAGCCAAGATTTTCGAAAACTCTCAACGACCACAGCAATATTGCCCTTGAAATTTAATATAATTCACCGATTTAACCGTAATTTCAATGTAAAATTGGTCTCCAAATCTAAATTTATTAACATAGGGAACCGATTGTATCAGGTAGATCAGCCACAACCATTCTTCCATGATTTTAATGTGAACATTGAAAGGAAAGATATATAATGTCTTTCGTACCATCTCTTTGAAGTGATTACAATCTAACAGTGACCCTCAAATAATCAAGATTTCACTGGCTGGGAAGTTTGGAAAATTTCCCGGTTAACTGAACAGCGGTGTTACAGAAAATGTCAGAATGGAACTATTATTATTAAAAATTTAGTGATGGCGGCATTAAATACATGTTTTAAACATGCAATAAAATACGCTTTAAACTGCAAACAACTACTGTTCCTTCCCAGACCGTTTTATTTTTCTTTGAGTTGGAGAAAGTAGTGTTTCACTGGCTGGGAGGTTTGGTAAATTTCCTGATTGTCGCCAAACTTTACGACGCCAAATGCGAAGAGGAACTGAATAGACATCCCTAAATTTTTAACAATGATAGTTCCATTGTGACATTTTCGGGAACCCCGAATTTTGAGGAAGTCAACTTAATAAATTTAAATTCACTTTAACCTCCTCTGAAGAAAAAATATTATATCCTTTAGTTCAAATGCGCTCCACAACCTTTTAAATTCCACTTAAAGTCATGTTAAAGTTTAAATCAATTCGCCAAATAAATATAAGCGACAGAAAGTTAAGTAAGTAACAGGAGATATTAATTAATCAAATTGAATAAATTTTCAAGGCTTAAATCTATACGCAAATTTAAACCACAAAGTAACTTCAGGGACAAAAGAGCAGCTGATCAGGAAAATGGATCTAGTGTTTCAGTTCTGCGTAGAGTTAGGCCTTGAAAATTGACTAAATTTGATTAATTAATATCTCCTGTCCTAATTAACGGACAGAAACGTGCTAAAACTTTTCTTTTTCAGAAAAAAAAACCCTTTCCAACGATATATAATGTTTTGGGGTGGGGCGAGGTTTTCCCCCCTCAATTATGGCGGATACACCAAAAATGAGACTAATTAATTAATTTAAAAATAACTAATTCGAAATTAAAAATTTGGGCTTCGAGGTGCACGAGGGCGGGGTACGTTCGAATTTTTGAGCCAAGTTTCAGGTCTGTAGGTGCTGTGGGGGCTTCTGGCCAGCGGTTACAAACGTACAAACGACAAACGAACACCGTCATCTTTATATATATATATATATATATATATATATATATATATATATATATATATATATATATATATATATATATGTTGTGTTATTTTTTTTCAACGGATTTTTCTCAGCGGGTAAAACGGGGTCATATTCTTCGTTACCAACCATTTCTGTGACTAAGGGACATAATACTGATGGACTTATCAACATCCATGGTTAAAAGTATGTTTCAAAAATTGTCACACATCACCTTTATCCACTTGCTCCTTCAATTATGGTAAAACGTGTAAAGTCAAGTTTCTTCAGGATTGGTTGGTTTTTCCGAAACTTAATTTGAATATTTCAAAAAAAAAAAAAAAAAATTTCAAAAAAAAATATATATATATATATATATATATATGTTGTGTTATTTTTTTTCAACGGATTTTTCTCAACGGGTAAAACGGGGTCATATTCTTCGTTACCAACCATTTCTGTGACTAAGGGGACATGACACTGGTGGACATCTCACCTTCATCCATGGTAAAAAGTATGTTTCAAAAATTGTCACATATCACCTTAATCCACTTGCTCCTTCAATTATGGTAAAACATGTAAAGTCAAGTTTCTTCAGGATTGGTTGGTTTTTCCGAAATTTAATTTGAATATTTCAAAAAAAAAAAATTCAACTTATAAAATATGACTAAATATTTTTAAAGCGATTTTCATGCATTAAAACGTAACGTTATTTTTTATGCAAACATGGAATTTAAGGATTAGTACGAATCCATATTGTTTTCACCGATGATGTTCATGTATGTTATTCTATTATATAAAAATAAAATTTAAAAATCGAAAACTTCCCTATTGAAAAAATATTTCAAACATGCTTTTCAAGGTTACGATGAACCGAAATACTGATTTAAAGACAACTGAACATAATTTTTAATTAAAAACTGAATTAAAAATAAAGTGTTAGGAAAATGAAAATATTTTTTGGCCCATGCTATTTTTTATGTTTATTCTATCAATAACAGTGACTAAAAACAGCACTTTTAACTTAAGGGAACGTTGCCATCGTTCGGAAACATTAGAGTTTGCAAATCGAGTAGAAAACAAATAAAAGCAAAACCCTTTTATAATTTACAAACAGGAAATTGAAACCCTTTTTTAACCCATTGTAAAACAAAATACCAGCCGAATCGATTCAGTGTGTACTAAATAACCTCTTCTGTTAATATGTTTCGATTTTCCTTTGGTGTAGAAAAGTATCCGATCTTCCCCATGACGCCTATATTCTCAGTACACATGGAAAAAACCCATTAAATTTATGCAAATGATCTTTGACAAAACAGTTGGAAAGTTATAAATTAGTGTAGGTTGCTAAGCAATGAAGCATAATCGTAACATGGAAATATTACGGAGTACATAATTACGTCAAGTATATTCATGGGAAGTTATTATCCTTGTCTTGTCGATAAATATCGAGAAGTATTTGGTTTATTAACGTCAAAAAATCAGTATTTTAATTTTCTAGCTATTTTTAAAACAAATTCGGTTGACGGAGGATTGTTTAAAAAAAAAAGCGAATTATCTGTGCAAATGACATAAATGGCGTTTGCATCATAGAACACTGACTATCCGAACCTATCAGGACCTGGATTAGATAAATAAACATTCCGGTAATCATTTGGCAAGCAATGTTTGATATGCTCTTGAGTGCAGAAACTGTAAAAATACTTATATCAAATGCAGCAAATTTCTATTTCAATGAAATTTAGTAAATAATAAGTAGATTTTTAAAAAATGTGGGGTGCAATTTCCCTTCATGGCTTAGCTGGGATAGGATTAGGCAGCTAGAACTCTATTGTCTTGACCTTGACCCTTGGTAACCAGGTTCGCATTCAGAAATTTGTGCAAGGGGGATCAAGTTTCAATTGCCAGTATTATACCTTATAGTACAGCCAGTATTATACCTTATAGTACAGCCAGTATTATACCTTATAGTACAGCCAGTATTATACCTTATAGTACAGCCAGTAGTATACCTTATAAAATAAACAGTTAAGTGGAAGGAAAATGAAGCTTGCAATATTTAAACCTTTTTCACAATATCGGACAATGCTACACAACAAGAATTATTATTATAATATTCTATTAAATTAACTACATATTTATTTTGATAAAAATTTACTACGAGGAATACTATAAATATGCAATTTATAAATTGTTTACATGCAATTAATATTTGGATTGTAAAATTTTTCAAATAAATAAAAGTTAACATTTTAAACTAATAACAACATGCACAAAATTTGTGTTTCATTGAAAGCAAGATTAATAATGGCTGTGCAAATGATACAAGTTGTTTTTTTATCACGGGGATCAGCTGACCCTTTGACCAGCTCCTGAATCCGCCCTTGTTGATAGCTCTTTCAAAAGGCGAGAAAACGCGATTGATTTTCTTTTTCCCTCCTTTCTTCATTTCTTCCTTTTCAACAGAGCAAGCTTCCGGAACTATTTCTGTAAAACTTGCTTTCTTACATTGGTACTATGTTTGCAGAAAAGCTATAGTTACGAATGAAATAAGGTTAAGTTGAAACAATACAAAATGATTTACTAAAGATAAAGTAGTAACAAGAAAAGAAAAAAAAAGAACCTTACTAGCTTCGAACTTAAGTCTTTAGAAATTTTCAATAAAATTTTAAGGTGGTCTGGTGCTACTACTTCTGAGCTGCTATGATTCCGTCTTTAAAAATAATCTTTAAATTAGTTTAAAAAAACTGAAAAATACGCTTTTAGATGCTCTTATAATAAATATATATAATATGAGAAATATAGTTTATATAATATAGTTTGCCTTTAGTATTAATAATAGTAAAACATGTATTACTTTTTTGCAAAGAACGCGAATTTTATCTTTTATTCAGTTACATACAAACAAGTGAAACACTTATAATACTCGTACATCAACATGTAATATAGTTTAGCCTTTAGTATCAACCCATTTATGCCCAGTAGCCTAAAAGCGGGATGCAAGTTAGTTACTGCATACAAAAACCTGTAATGGGTATATCATTTTACTAAAGCTGTTTTTCACAAGTTAAATAGTCTTTCTTCTTGAGAAAACCAGTTAGAGCCACTATTTGGACACCAGAGTTAATTTATTGATAGATATTTTCAGACAAAGCAGTCAAGCAACGATCCAGCATGGGTAGTCACAGAAAGTAAGCTTTTTTACGAGCTTTATTTTCATAAAACTAAATTATTTTAAAATGATTTGCTTAAAATTGTTTACAGATGCCTTCTGCAATGTTACTTCGCAAAAGTAAAGTCAAATAAAATCGTATTTTGCTCTCATATCTGCCTAGTGTCCCATACACAGGACGTTAAAAAACTTAATAAATATGGCAACGGCGATCTATTTGACGCCTAAAATGTATGTAAACCATTCCAAGTAAAAGTTTTAAGCAGATAAAAATTGAAAAAAATTGTTAAAAAAAACTTGGGCATAAATGGGTTAGTGATAGTATTAAATATATTACTTTTATATTTGCAAAAAACGTGAATTTTATCTTTTATTTAGAGTTGCATACATATCCACAAGTGAAACTAATAAAAGCGTATCAAAAGTCGAACAGCTCAAATATAAATTATAGTATAACTATAAAAATCACTCGCAATTATTTCTAGGTTATAAACAGCCACTTCTTCAGTAATTAAAATGCAGGAGTGATGATAAAACTAAGTAGCCTCGAAACAACTACACGTTACATGTATCTTTTTTAATATACGCTAACATTGCATCACTATGTTTAGTAGCTCAGTAAACAAATCTTTAATTTTATTATGTTTTTGAAACATAAGCTACAAATTTGCTTTTAAACAAGTATAACAATACATTAGTTCTAGTTAGGGGTGGACCGGATATCCGGCAACTATCCGGTATCCGGCCTATCCGGCTGATATTTTAAGTATCCGGTACTTCCGGATATCCGATCCGGCTGCCAGCCCCGGATACGGATATCCGGCAAAGTAACCGGTATTGGTGTGGAAGATATCCGGAATTGAAGTGAGGGTTATACCTAATTGAATATTTTCTTTTTTACAAAAATCCCAGTTAAAAATTTTATTGTTTGATATACCTTTTAGGTGATGTAATTACATTTCATCTTTCCTTTTTACCAATTTTTGCTTCTAAAACAAAAATTATATGTTATTCTTCCAACTTTGTACTGGACATGGAAGCATTCTGCATATTTGATTTTTCACAATTTCCAGATAAAGTATGATTGTCTTCAGCTTTTCAAAAATATTTAGTTAAAATATTTAGAAAGAAAAAGCTACAAACCTTCAAGGATTAATGTGCGACAAAAGGTTGAAAAAAACTTACGATCATAGCGTTAGTTCATAAAAATTAATCGCAGTAGCTTTTAATATAAATTCTCAAATTATTTTATTTATTGAATTCTTTTATTTTTAGTTTTTGTACTTCTAACAAAAATTGTGATCTACTAACACCCAATGATGTTGTAATTAGATATTTTTTACTTTGCCACTATTATTGCTTTATTATTTATAATTGAGAATAACATGCAAATAAATAACCTATCTAACATTGGCCGGTCATTTCAGCGAAAATGTTACAAATCAGTCCCGATTCTTCAGAATTTTAGTAATTATTTTT